>JAXIVJ010004974.1:0-77886 GCA_036785665.1 Chirona hameri
AGTGGAACGTATTGCCCGCCACTGGTAACACCTCTATACTGCAGTTACCAGCTACCGTCAGCTGACGACCTGCGGCGGCGGCGGCGGCGGCGGCGGCGGCGGCGGCGGCGGCGGCGGCTACTGCGGTTGCGGCGGCGGCGACGGCGGCGGCGGCAGAGATGGCTTTCCCCGGGCCGTGACGTGCAGTATCAGTGCATTCGGATGCTGGCGTACTCACTGGGATTGACGACAGACTGCCGGGCGAAAGTAAGCCCACCCCTCCCCGGCCCCACACGCCTCGCCTCGTGCCGCTCCGTCTCGCACCTACGTCTCGGCTCGGCTCGATTCGGGCGCAGTTCTGTGGCAGATGTTGAGCGGAAGGCGGGCGTGGAGTGTGGCACCGTCGAGGTCTGAGGAGTGTAAAGCAGCTCCCACCCGCCGTGGCACGGTCCGGACTTCTGTGAACGTTGTGAACTTCGTGAACGTTCGTGAACGTTCGTGAACGTTCGTAAACGTTCGTGAACTTTCGTGAACGTTCTTGACACGTTCGTGAACGTTTGTGAACGTTCGTGAACGTTCGTGAACGTTCGTGAACGTTCGTGAACGTTCGTGACTCTCCGTGACTGTCTGTTGCTGGTTGGTGACTCGCCGCACTATTTCTTGAGTCGTCGTGGGTTGAAGTGAGTCGCCGTGACACGTCGTGAGTCGCCGTGAGTCGCCGTGACTCTTCCGTGAGTCACCACTGACTCGCGTCGTGACAAACAGCTGTGGACGGCGACTTCTGAGCATGAGGGTCAACTAAGACACAAGGTAAGCGTCCCATTTCGACGGTCACGCTATCACGAACCCAAATCAGGAGAATCACGTTTTCTTACGGAGTAGATCGTTCTGCGAAACCCTTGACAACGACCAACGACTGTCCCACCCAGAGGCGAGAGTTTGTCTAGAGAAATCAGCCATTGTTTATCCGCTTAGTTCGCTTAAAGGGAGTGTGCCTACTGTTTTGAACTGTCAAAATTATTTTTCCTACGATAAGTAGCTATTGTTGTGATGGTTGGATACGATGAAATTCACATCTGGAGCCCCTTTAGTTGAATTTTCACTTATATTGTTTTCGATTATTTTTCGTTTCGATATCGAAAAAACGATTCCCACTACGGTGAAGGTAAACAGAGGTAACAAATTGATACGTGAACGACGCACCTAAGACAAGCATGATGCATGCAAGCATTATGGCCGCCCAGGCTCTGTTGTTCGGCAGCTGCTATCAGCGCACACGAGCTGTTTGTTCGAATTGCTATTGGCCGGTGATAACGATATGCTAGCAGTGTAATCGATAGTTGCAATGCTTTTAGTAGTGGGAAGCCATCTGGAGTCTACCCGATAACTTTTTTCTCCCAAGCAAATTCCTGGAGTCTTTGAATATCTCAGCAACTAGGGTGAATCTGGAGAAATGATGTAGTGGTTCAATTCAGAAAATTGTGTTCTATAGACCAGTGTCAATAACCCCAACTAAGCGATGTGAGTAGGCACACTCCCTTTAACGTCAGGTCAGCTTCGGTCGAAGTTATATGTGTGTGTTCTGTGTGATATTTGTGTGCTCTGGGTGAGATGTGTATGTTCTGGGTGAGATGTGTATGTTCTGGGTGAGATGTGTATGTTGTGGGTGAGATGTGTATGTTCTGGGTGAGATGTGTATGTTCTGGGTGAGATGTGTGTGTTCTGGGTTAAATGTGTATGTTCTGGGTGTGATGTCTCTGTTCTGGGTGAGATGTGTGTGTTCTGGGTGAGATGTGTGTGTTCTGGGTGAGACGTGTATGTTCTGGGTGAGATGTGTGTGTTCTGGGTGAGATGTCTGTGTTCTGGGTGAGATGTGTATGTTCTGGGTGAGATGTGTGTGTTCTGGGTGAAATGTGTATGTTCTGGGTGAAATATCTCTGTTCTGGGTGAGATGTGTGTGTTCTGGGTGAGATGTGTGTGTTCTGGGTGAAATGTGTATGTTCTGGGTGAGATGTGTGTGTTCTGGGTGAGATGTGTGTGTTCTGGGTGAGATGTATGTGTTCTGGGTGAGATGTGTGTGTTCTGGGTGAGATGTGTATGTTCTGGGTGAGATGTGTATGTTCTGGGTGAGATGTGTATGTTCTGGGTGAGATGTGCGTGTTCTGGGTGAGATGTGTGTGTTCTTGGTGAGATGTGTGTGTTCTGGGTGAGATGTGTGGGTTCTGGGTGAGATATCTGTGTTCTGGGTGAGATGTGTATGTTCTGGGTGAGATGTGTGTGTTCTGGGTGAGATGTGTGTGTGTCCTGGGTGAGATGTCTGTGTTCTGGGTGAGATGTTGATGTTCTGGATGAGATGTGTGTGTTCTGGGTGAGATGTGTGTGTTCTTGGTGAGATGTGTATGTTCTGGGTGAAATGTCTCTATTCTGGGTGAGATGTGTGTGTTCTGGGTGAGATGTCTGTTATGGGTGATATGTGTATGTTCTGGGTGAGATGTGTGGGTTCTGGGTGAGATGTGCATGTTCTGGGTGAGATGTGTGTGTTCTGGGTGAGATGTATGTATTCTGGGTGAAATGTGTATGTTCTGGGTGAAATCTCTCTGTTCTGGGTGAGATGTGTATGTTCTGGGTGAGATGTGTATGTTCTGGGTGAGATTTCTGTGTTCTGGGTGAGATGTGTGTGTTCTGGGTGAGATGTGTGTGTTCTGGGTGAGATGTGTATGTTCTGGGTGAGATGTGTATGTTCTGGGTGAGATGTCTTTGTTCTGGGTGAGATATGTGTGTTCTGGGTGAGATGTGTGTGTTCTGGGTGAGATGTGTGTGTTCTGGGTGAAATGTGTATGTTCTGGGTGAGATGTGTGTGTTCTGGGTGAGATGTGTATCTTCTGGGTGAGATGTGTATGTTCTGGGTGAGATGTGTATGTTCTGGGTGAGATGTCTGTGTTCTGGGTGAGATGTGTGTGTTCTGGGTGAGATGTGTGTGTTCTGGGTGAGATGTGTATGTTCTGGGTGAGATGTGTATGTTCTGGGTGAGATGTGTATGTTCTGGGTGAGATGTCTGTGTTCTGGGTGAGATGTGTGTGTTCTGGGTGAGATGTGTGTGTTCTGGGTGAGATGTGTATGTTCTGGGTGAGATGTGTGTGTTCTGGGTGAGATGTGTATGTTCTGGGTGAAATGCGTGTGTTCTGGGTGAGATGTCTGCCTTCTGGGTGAGATGTGTGTGTTCTGGGTGAGATGTGTATGTTCTGGGCGATATTTGTGTGTTCTGGGTGAGATGTCTGCCTTCTGGGTGAGATGTGTGTGTTCTGGGTGAGATGTGTATGTTCTGGGTGAAATGTCTCTGTTCTGGGTGAGATGTCTGTGTTCTGGGTGAGATGTGTATGTTCTGGGTGAGATGTCTGTTATGGGTGATATGTGTATTTTCTGGGTGAGATGTGTATGTTCTGGGCGATATTTGTGTGTTCTGGGTGAGATGTATGTTCTGGGTGAGATGTGTGTGTTCTGGGTGAGATGTCTGTTATGGGTGAGATGTGTATGTTCTGGGTGAGATGTGTATGTTCTGGGCGATATTTGTGTGTTCTGGGTGAGATGTATGTTCTGGGTGAAATGTGTGTGTTCTGGGTGAGATGTGTGTGTTCTGGGTGAGATGTGTGTGTTCTGGGTGAGATGTGTGTGTTCTGGGTGAGATGTGTGTGTTCTGGGTGAGATGTGTGTGTTCTGGGTGAGATGTGTATGTTCTGGGTGAGATGTGTATGTTCTGGGTGAGATGTGTGTGTTCTGGGTGAGATGTGTATGTTCTGGGTGAGATGTGTGTGTTCTGGGTGAGATGTCTGCCTTCTGGGTGAGATGTGTGTGTTCTGGGTGAGATGTGTATGTTCTGGGCGATATTTGTGTGTTCTGAGTGAGATGTCTGCCTTCTGGGTGAGATGTGTGTGTGTTCTGGGTGAGATGTGTATGTTCTGGGTGAAATGTCTCTGTTCTGGGTGAGATGTCTGTGTTCTGGGTGAGATGTGTATGTTCTGGGTGAGATGTCTGTTATGGGTGATATGTGTATGTTCTGGGTGAGATGTGTATGTTCTGGGCGATATTTGTGTGTTCTGGGTGAGATGTATGTTCTGGGTGAGATGTGTGTGTTCTGGGTGAGATGTCTGTTATGGGTGAGATGTGTATGTTCTGGGTGAGATGTGTATGTTCTGGGCGATATTTGTGTGTTCTGGGTGAGATGTATGTTCTGGGTGAAATGTGTGTGTTCTGGGTGAGATGTGTGTGTTCTGGGTGAGATGTGTGTGTTCTGGGTGAGATGTGTGTGTTCTGGGTGAGATGTGTATGTTCTGGGTGATATGTGTGTGTGTTATGGGTGAGATGTATGTGTTCTGGGTGAGATGTGTATGTTCTGGGTGAAATGTCTCTGTTCTGGGTGAGATGTCTGTGTTCTGGGTGATATGTGTATGTTCTGGGTGAAATGTGTATGTTCTGGGTGAGATGTATGTGTTCTGGGTGAGATGTCTGAGTTCTGGGTGAGATGTGTCTGTTCTGGATGAGATTTCTGTTCTGGGTGAGATGTGTGTGTTCTGGGTGAGATGTTGATGTTCTGGGTGAGATGTGTGTGTTCTGGGTGAGATGTGTGTGTGTTCTTGGTGAGATGTGTATGTTCTGGGTGAAATGTCTCTGTTCTGGGTGAGATGTGTGTGTTCTGGGTGAGATGTCTGTTATGGGTGATATGTGTATGTTCTGGGTGAGATGTGTGGGTTCTGGGTGAGATGTGCATGTTCTGGGTGAGATGTGTGTGTTCTGGGTGAGATGTATGTGTTCTGGGTGAAATGTGTATGTTCTGGGTGAAATCTCTCTGTTCTGGGTGAGATGTGTATGTTCTGGGTGAGATGTGTATGTTCTGGGTGAGATTTCTGTGTTCTGGGTGAGATGTGTGTGTTCTGGGTGAGATGTGTGTGTTCTGGGTGAGATGTGTATGTTCTGGGTGAGATGTGTATGTTCTGGGTGAGATGTCTTTGTTCTGGGTGAGATGTGTGTGTTCTGGGTGAGATGTGTGTGTTCTGGGTGAGATGTGTGTGTTCTGGGTGAAATGTGCATGTTCTGGGTGAGATGTGTGTGTTCTGGGTGAGATGTGTATCTTCTGGGTGAGATGTGTATGTTCTGGGTGAGATGTGTATGTTCTGGGTGAGATGTCTGTGTTCTGGGTGAGATGTGTGTGTTCTGGGTGAGATGTGTGTGTTCTGGGTGAGATGTGTATGTTCTGGGTGAGATGTGTATGTTCTGGGTGAGATGTGTATGTTCTGGATGAGATGTCTGTGTTCTGGGTGAGATGTGTGTGTTCTGGGTGAGATGTGTGTGTTCTGGGTGAGATGTGTATGTTCTGGGTGAGATGTGTGTGTTCTGGGTGAGATGTGTATGTTCTGGGTGAAATGTGTGTGTTCTGGGTGAGATGTCTGCCTTCTGGGTGAGATGTGTGTGTTCTGGGTGAGATGTGTATGTTCTGGGCGATATTTGTGTATTCTGGGTGAGATGTCTGCCTTCTGGGTGAGATGTGTGTGTTCTGGGTGAGATGTGTATGTTCTGGGTGAAATGTCTCTGTTCTGGGTGAGATGTCTGTGTTCTGGGTGAGATGTGTATGTTCTGGGTGAGATGTCTGTTATGGGTGATATGTGTATTTTCTGGGTGAGATGTGTATGTTCTGGGCGATATTTGTGTGTTCTGGGTGAGATGTATGTTCTGGGTGAGATGTGTGTGTTCTGGGTGAGATGTCTGTTATGGGTGAGATGTGTATGTTCTGGGTGAGATGTGTATGTTCTGGGCGATATTTGTGTGTTCTGGGTGAGATGTATGTTCTGGGTGAAATGTGTGTGTTCTGGGTGAGATGTGTGTGTTCTGGGTGAGATGTGTGTGTTCTGGGTGAGATGTGTGTGTTCTGGGTGAGATGTGTATGTTCTGGGTGATATGTGTGTGTGTTATGGGTGAGATGTATGTGTTCTGGGTGAGATGTGTATGTTCTGGGTGAAATGTGTATGTTCTGGGTGAGATGTGTATGTTCTGGGTGAGATGTCTGCCTTCTGGGTGAGATGTGTGTATTCTGGGTGAGATGTGTGTGTTCTGGGTGAAATGTCTCTGTTCTGGGTGATATGTGTATGTTCTGGGTGAGATGTGTGTGTTCTGGGTGAGATTTGTGTGTTCTGGGTGAAATGTCTCTGTTCTGGGTGATATGTGTATGTTCTGGGTGAGATGTGTGTGTTCTGGGTGATATGTGTATGCCCTGGGTGAGATGTTTTCAACGTCGACGGCATATTTCTTCGCAGTAGTGGTCAGCGCAAATCCCGATATAAACAAATCGTCATGTAATAGGAGAAACGCACCAGCCGTATGGCTTTAGCACGGGACTCCCGGACATGGGACAGGTGGTCTAGTACCGGTAAGGGATTGACGTAGGAATGAAGAGACGCATCATGGAAGAGGAAATTCACATATGTGCAGGCTGAAAATCTTCGGAGTTTGGCGGATCCTTTTGATATGACCAACCACATGTTATTGGTGACGAAGTTGGCAACATGCAGCGTATGTGCATATACGCTGCGCTGCTGATTAAACAGTATAACAAGAACATCGGATTTAAATTGCCTCCCTTCACATCGGTTACATTGTGTGCCACCTGCATGTTTATTAGTTTATTAGTACTAGTATTAGTACCTCAGATTTTACTTCAATTGAGGCGATTTGGTCTAGGGGATTTATACAAAATGGCACAGGTTAGAGCTAATCTGTTTTGCCTCGCAAGGTCATTTGTATTGTATATGGTAAACAGCTAAAACCTACACATTATCTTAGTTGCTAAACGCACAGTAGGCACCACACCGACTACCATACCTGTTACCACCCAGCTTCCCAGCCAGCTACTAGCTTACCAGTTACCAGACTGCCAAGGATTGGGTTTCAAGTCGGCCAGATCACCTCACCATACCAGATTGCCAACTATTTATCCCAGCTGGTACGACTTGTGGTCTGTGACGTCATCAATCGTAAATATTCACCACGCTGCAATACGCCTAAGTTTTTAATGCTATTTGCAAAAATGCATGTATGTATACATTTTTATCAATTGAGAAAGAAAATGTTCGGTCAGCCACAATCAGCACCACAATCTTCAAATCACATTCTGACACACCTAGACCTACTTAACAGAAATTAAGTTGCCTGACTAACTCAACAACAACAACAACAACAACAATAACAACAACTCGCCGTAGGATGTTAGTGGTTCGGGGGGACAGGCGTGAGGATTAGCAGCACTTAAGGCCATCAATGTGAGCCTCAGCCCTCAGTCGTATCACTATTCCATTATCACTGTAGACGTGAGCATGAGCAATACTGTCTGCCTTTCTCTCTGGTTCTCAGTTCTAGAAGGTACCTATGTGTTAGTTGGCAATGTGAAAATATTTAGTAGGCCTATTACAATTGTCTTGCGGTTCAATATCAGTTTCGAGGCTACTTGATATGTTTAGCAATATTGAAGGTCTGCGTAGGTACAGTCGGTCCCAAAATGATCTTCCCTAGCTCTGAGTCTCCCACGGTAGGCAAAACGATAGCTGGCTGAATCCCGCACCGAGGAGGGACCGGACCGGTTTGACAGCTCGCCCGGTGCCGGCCGATACTTGGCGGAATCTGCACCGCTCCGTTCTGGTCTGACCCACACAGGCCGATTGGGGAATAGCGATGCGCATGTGTGGCGGACCGTGGTTGGAAATATACGCAGACCTAGAATGTCAAGTTAGCGACGATGTCTGTGACGGCCAGTTTTAAGAAAACCATAGGTCTGTGAAGCATCGCTAAGTGTCCAATTGATAGAACACTGCACGGGCTATACTACGACGAATATTTGTATCTCAAATTGATCGATACTGTCGTCACAGATGTCTCGGAAATGGATATCCGTCGTGTCGCTTGCGACGATTGATAAATTTGCCGTGCGCCAAAAAATAAAGTGTAGATATTTTGACCTGATCTCAAGGTCAAAGTCAAATTAAACACGTAGCCAGTCAGATGCTCTATCAGCTACACACCTGGCGATGCTTCATAGACCTAACGTTGTAAATACTGTCGTCGCAGATATCGTCGCTCACTTAATGGATATAAACCCGCCCGGGTGTGTTTGTGGAGCGTGAAGGACGGAGCGGCGTGATTCGAACATATCAGTGCGAGACCCACTGCATTTGTCTGCTTTTTCGTGTAGAATCATCAGGTGGACGTTTGCATTCGCAATTTCGGGGTTCTGCATTGAACATGACACGTGGCATGATTAAGAAAGAAATACACGTAAAAGCGCCTGGTGCCAACGCGGTTCGAACCCACGACCAATCTACGAATACGCTAGGAGTAGGCAGCTATACCGACTGAGCTATTTGGGCTGAAGTGGTGAACACTGTTATTCAGTCTCCAATAGTGGATCTCTGCCAGCTCAGGACAGGTGACCTCTTGACCCTCGAGACAGACGGCCCTGACCACCACCCGGGTCGCGGCGCATTCCATTCCGACAACGCCCCGCACTCTCTCCCTCCCTCCCCCTCCCCAGGTCACGCACCTGCCAGACAGCCACAATGGGTACCAACCTACCGTGGGGAAACCATCTTGTTTGTGCCTATCGCGACAGTAGCGCCACGTGGTGGCAAGGGAAGATCATTATGAGACCGACTGTACATGTTTATTTGTGATTCTCGTTTCATTTAGAATACATAACTTTCGTCTCTCCATCAAACGCAATGGCAAACATGTATATTTCAATGGGTAAATAACATTCAAAATTGTCAATGTAATGGTTTCTTAACCCGCCCTTGACTGGGGTCTGAGCCGAACGTCAATGGCTGGGGTATTGCCACCATGATCAGCCAAAGTGCTCTCAAAGGTATAATACACATCCCGCATGAGCTAAACTGAGATTGTTGGCAAAGGTCAAAGTCAAGGTCAATGACGGGTTAAGAACGCTTAGTAGGTACCTACCTCCGTACATTTTATTAGCAAAATATGACAGTTTCAGTGCATGCATGCATTCAGTACCTATTCAATATTAATGCATGAAACACGCTTAGTAAGTATGCACCTATATTTAATCAATACAATATAGCAGTTTCTTCGAACATTCAGTATATCAATATAAAATCGAAAGATGTTCGACGATGCATTAACTAGTTCATTCATTGTATCTGTACATACTTTCATCTAGATGACTCTCAAATCTCAAGAAACGGTTGGCGATCGAAATCGACACTGTATACCGTGTCGTCCAGAGGCCTTCATGGGACACATTTTCAGCCTCCATCCCGTTCCATCCCATGCCGGGCCATTCAGCCAGACCCAAACCCTTTCCAATCCGAATTAATAACTGATGGGGCTCCCATTCCCACCCGTTTCAGCATATTTCACTCTGTTTAGTGCTAAAAAATTATATGGCCTGTCCCGAACCCGTTCCAACTCGTTACATTTCAAAAGAATTGCCCCATTCCTACCCATTTCTATCCCATTCCCATTCCCATATGGGATTCCCATTCCATGAAGGGCTCGTCGTCGAAGTGTGGTCCCTTCGAGAACAGCACATGATGTATAGCGATACTGATACTGATCGTAGCGATCCGCGATACACGTGGTTTCCCAATTGTAACCACCTCCATGTGTGTAGAGAAGCAGCAAGTCAGAGGCGAGAATACAAGAAATAATCGACAAAACTTGCCGCAAATTCCGGGCTCTTTTTACTGCTTCCCACGAAAGGCAACGCGTACCTGTTTATCTTGCAAACCCTCAGAATTACGGAGGTTGAAAGCTTTCATGTAAAAAAAACGCCTTATGCCCGTCAATCCTAACACCAAGGCCTCACAACTTCGGTGGCGATGCAGATAGTTGTTGTCGATTATTCCACGTCTGCAGCTCCGGATTCATAGTCCGTTTTCTCCGGAACCATGCTGCGCAATGATGACGTAACTTAGTACAGTGCTGGGAGCGCGAGCAGCGGAGCGGAACAGATGGGTCCCGCTCTGTAACGACGATAGTGATACCTGTGACGCTCCGTAACGCCCCGTGACGCTCTGTGACGCTCGGTGACGAACACAGTCACTGCGCAGTCAAGTGGAGGCACAGCACAAACTGCACGTGCGATTGGGGGTTGCTCGCATTTGCATGAAGGGAGCGTGAATTCGGCACGTGTCGTGTGTTATCATGCAGATGGTTAGCCGTGTGTTCTTGTTGATGGATATTGATGATGCGGTATTGTTTCGTGTTTATAAGATTATATCAGATGGGAAATGACAGCAGTTACTGGCGGGGATTCCTATTCAAATGGTGGGGCCTGCGCCCAGCCAAGTCCAACGTTGTATTTTGCCCCACCAGGTGTTGTCAGATTTGAAAGAATCCTTGCATTCAAATTGTCCTTTTTTCACCTCGACACAGCAAAACAACTGACCAATGCAACATTTTGCAAGCATTTTTTTTTTACTCCAGCCATGACCTTCGAAGAACGTTGGTAAGATTTTCGTGAAGGCCAATAAATGCAGTTTAGAAATGATGCAAATTGCATCGGTAATGTTTAAGTTTGTACATTACTCAAGTCTAGATGACAGCTAGTTGCAATATATACAAATCGAAAACGCACACGCACACGCACACGCACACGCACACGCACACGCACACGCACGCTACATACATCGCTGATGCTCAGTATTTCGGGCACCCGCCAGTCATGACAGCGAGCTTCCTGTCAAGGACCCCAGGTGGCACTCGTGCTCACACTGGGACTATCCCGATCTCTCTGGCCCGGCGAATCAGAGGACTGCTCCGGGACATGAATCAGAGGACCGCTCCGGGACATGAATCAGAGGACCGCTCCGGGACATGAATCAGAGGACTGCTCCGGGACATGAATCAGAGGACTGCTCCGGGACATGAATCAGAGGACTACTCCGGGACATGAATCAGAGGACTGCTCCGGGACATGAATCAGAGGACTGCTCCGGGACATGAATCAGAGGACCGCTCCGGGACATGAATCAGAGGACTGCTCCGGGACATGAATCAGAGGACTGCTCCGGGACATGAATCAGAGGACTGCTCCGGGACATGAATCAGAGGACCGCTCCGGGACATGAATCAGAGGACTGCTCCGGGACATGAATCAGAGGACTGCTCCGGGACATGAATCAGAGGACTGCTCCGGGACATGAATCAGAGGACTGCTCCGGGACATGAATCAGAGGACTGCTCCGGGACATGAATCAGAGGACTGCTCCGGGACATGAATCAGAGTACTGCTCCGGGACATGAATCAGAGGACTGCTCCGGGACATGAATCAGAGGACTGCTCCGGGACATGAATCAGAGGACTGCTCCGGGACATGAATCAGAGGACTGCTCCGGGACATAAAGCGAGGCCGTGCCCTCGGGACCTGCCACCAGACCGAAGGATCTGTTTAAAGGCGGATCAGGCCCGCGTCCAACAGCCGCGGGCATTGTCAGACCCAGTAC
Organism: Chirona hameri; assembly: GCA_036785665.1. Taxonomy (NCBI): domain Eukaryota; kingdom Metazoa; phylum Arthropoda; class Thecostraca; order Balanomorpha; family Balanidae; genus Chirona; species Chirona hameri. The sequence continues at coordinate 11,488 of JAXIVJ010004974.1, forward strand.
ACCACAGCATGTCCCGTTACCGCAGGCAAAGTTATTGCTATCTCCTGGGTAGGAGCCGGTTAACCCTCGTCCTGGTGGGGTCATTTTCACCCCTCGAGGTTTTCAGGAATAGCAGGGGGAAAGGCGGGGCGAAGCGCTGCCAAATTTGGGCACAGCAATTTGGGCTTCAATCATCCACATTGTGTAAAAAAATGCCCTCAGGTCATCGCAGGTCAGGTCACCAGGTCACTCCAAGTGACCTCACTTAAACAAAAACTGTGGTCGTGCCAAAGCCACAGTGTTTGTCAGAGAGATTTAAAACTTACAGGATTTCATAGGGTCATAAGTCCCTACAATTCGCATATCTCAGATTGTTGTTTATTGGCGACCTAAGGTAGGGTCAATTTCGTGACCTCCAATTATAAGTCAATAGGAAAATATACAAATGCTTCCTATTAAGAGAATATGCATTATATCACGCAAATTCTTTCGGAATCATGTTACTTTAGCTAATTCATGATGACCCAAGTGCAGTTGTTGCTTATTGACATCTGCAAGGTCAGGTGAGGTCATCTGAGGTCACCTACACCTTTTTGCCAATAACTCTTGATTTAACCCTTGCCCTACTGGGGGTTCTAAAACGGTGTCCGGACACATTGGCGAATGTTATTTTGCCGAATGTCATTTTGGCGAATGCATATTGTCGAAGGACACTTCGACGAAATGTCTTTTTGTCGAAATGTGAATATGCCGAAAGCAAAATGGCGAATGCCTTTTTGTCGAAATGCCTTTTTGCCGATGTGTCAAAATGACGAAATGTTTTTTTTGCGGACATGTCATTTTGTCGAAATGTCATTTTGGCGACATGTGAACAAAATCGAAATGCTTTTTGCCGAATGACATTTAGTCGACATGTGAAAAGGTCGAAATGCCTTTTTTCCGAAATGTCATTTTGTCGACATGGGAAAAGGTCGAAATGTCTTTTTACCGAATGTCATTTTGCCGACATGTGAAAAGATCGAAATGTCTTTTTACCGAAATGTCATTTTGTCGACATGTGAAAAAGACGAAATGTCATTTTGCCGAATGTTACTTTGTCGACGTGTGAAAAGGTCGAAATGCCTTTTTGCCGAAATGTCATTTTGTCGGCATGTGAAAAAGTCGAAATGCCTTTTTTGCCGAAAGTCATTTTGTCGACATGTGAAAAGGTCGAAATGCCTTTTTTGCCGAGCACATCCTGCTCCACTGCCCCTCCCTTGCTGCTGTGGTTTTGCACCATCCACCAGGGCAGGAACGTAGCCAAGGGGGGGGGGGGGCGGCAGGTGCGGCCGCACCACCCTAGAGGCCAGGAGGGCCCTTTTCAACGGCTTCATCACGGGCCCTTTACCACGCGAAGCGTGGTCTTTAGAGAGTTTAGAGCACTTCAGAAGCTCTGTAGGGCCACCAGGACCCTCTCGGATAGACCAGAGTGCCCCCTGGACGTTCAACAGAGCCCTGTGCATGTCAGAGGGGCCCCTGGCCAGACCGAAAGGGCCACTGAGCGGGTCCGAGGGCCCCCTGAACACGTCAAATGGTCCCATAGCCAGCACAGAGGGGCCCCTGGCCAGGTCGAGAGGCCCCTGAGCATTTCGGCAGGGTTACAAAGCGGCCAGCACAGTCCCTTGCCAGGTCATAAGGGCCCCTGAGCAGGTTGGAGGGCCCTGGGACAGACCCCAGAGGGTCCCTGGGAAGTTCAAAGGGCCCCTGTGCAGGTCAGAGAGGCCCCTGACCAGACCGAAAGGGCCCCTGGGCGGGTAAGAAGGGCCCCGGAACATGTCGAGTTGGCCCCTAGCCAGCACGGAGGGGCCCAGGGGAGGTGGGAGGGCTCCCTGAGCATGTTGGCAGGGCAACAAAGCAGCCAGCGCAGTTCGACCAGAAGAGTCGCTGAGCAGATCGGAAGGGCTCCTGGGCAAGTCAGAGGGGCCCATGACTAGACCGAAACGGTCCCTGGTCCGGTCGGAAGGGCCCTTGAACATGCCGGATGGAGTTTCTAGCCAGACTGGAGGGGCCCCTGGGCAGATCGGAGGGGCCCCTGAGCATGTCGGCAGGGCGACAAAGCAGCCAGTGCAGTCCCTGGCCAGGTCGGAGGAACCTCTGAACAGGCCGAATGGACCCATTGACACACAAGAGGGGCTTCTTGGAAGGTCAGATGAGTCCCTGGTCAGACTGGAAGGGCCTCAAAGCACATAGAGATCCCTGATGAAGATTAAATACAAAGAGGACTTACTCCACAATACAAATATTTAAATCGGAGCTTTCGGGTATATTGTAACACCCTTCGTCAGCGATTAAGAGGCATTCGGTAACAGGTCATTACTCGTCTTTAAGATGAGCAATGACATGTTACCGAATGCCTCTTAATCGCTAACGAAGGGTGTTACAATATACCCGCAAGCTCCGATTTTAATTTGTATTGTAGAGTAAGCCCTCTTTGTATTTAATATATACCACCCACTCCACATCATGTCTTTTCGCGGATCGCAGATGAGTCCCTGAACAGGTCAGAGGGGCGTTGAAGAGGTCGGAGGGCCCCTAGACGATCTGAAGGGACCATGGGCCTATCAACAGTAAGAATACAGTTGTCCAGGGAATAAAACTCAACATTTTTGCGCCGCTCCGCGGCACAATTTAACTACAAATTCAATTATATACGGTTTAGAAGAAAGAAAAAACGGTCTGTTTCTCAGCGCATTTATGTGTTATGTTGCTACTTTCCTATATAATTGGGCAAAATATTTCACCTTAACATTTTTTAACGCACTTTTAAACGCACAATAACATTTTTAGAGGTCCGCACCATAAGCAATGTGACGCATTGATGAGAATGCATATCTAGGGCATAAGACTCAATTTGTTTGCGCAATTTGTTTAAGGGTTCCAGGTTTTGAGCTTTAAAAAATATTCCAAGTTGGTATAGCTGATTCCAAATTGGTGTCGCTGGTTCTAAAGTTGATATGGCAGTTTGCTAACTCGAGGAGTGGGGACGGCAAGATAAACATGAGAAGCAGCGCCCGAGTGCGTCTGAGTTGCAAAGGGCTTTGCGTGTATGCTCGCGGGGTCTTTGTGGAGAGCAAGGGACACAATCACGCCCCCAGCAGGGCTGCAATGGAGCAGTCTGCCGCACGCGCGGAAATGAAGGAGCGCGCCGAGACGAAGGCTGAAGGCGTCACGCGCACAAACAATATTGACAAATGACAATTGCTGCGCAGGACACCAAATGGGTCATGACACCATTCGGTAAAAATACATTTCGAACATTTCACATGTCGATAAAATGACATTCGGCAAAAAGACATTACGACTTTTTCACATGTCGACAAAATAACATTTCGGCAAAAAAGCATTTCGACCTTTTCACACGTCGACAAAGTAACATTCGGCAAAATGACATTTCGGCTTTTTCACATGTCGACAAAATGACATTTCGGCAAAAAGACATTTCGATCTTTTCACGTGTCGGCAAAATCACATTTCGACAAAAAGGCATTTGATCTTTTCACATATCGGCAAAATGACATTCGGCAAAAGGACATTTCGACTTTTTAACATTTCGGCAAAATCACATTTCGACCTTTTGACATGTCGACAAAAAGACATGTTGCAGTGTCCTTCGACAATATGCATTCGCCAAAATGACATTCGCCAAAATGACATTCGCCAAAATGACATTCGCCAAAATGACATTCGCCAAAATGACATTCGCCAAAATGACATTCGCCAAAATGACATTCGCCAATGTGTCCTGTAACCAAATTTTAAAAGATGTTAAAAAACGGAATATATGTGAGAGAACTGAGTATAGACAATACTCAAACCAAATTTCAAAGAAATATCTCTATTTTTAACTGAGTGATGGCTCCCAAGTGTAAGAAATTCATGACGTCATTTTTTATAACTTTTTTGGACTTTTTGACCAGATACGAATAAATGATTACATTTTCTGTATTTCTGAGAAAAAAAAACTGGTCTAGGACCATGCCTTGTTATTTACATTTATCAATTTCTGATTTTGAGGTTTTCTGACAGAGCAAAATCGCTGTTCTGGACGTGGTCGATCGAGGTCATTCACTTGCCCTGGAAGGTCACTCGTTGACCCGAAACCTAAAAATTGCATACCGTTAGATTCCAAACATGACAGGCAACATGTTGGTTTTTACCGTGTTGCTTTATGTAGCTTGGTGTGGAAGTTAACAGGGGGGGGGGGGGGGGAGGTCGTTTTAGGACCCCCGTAGGGCGAAGGTGAAAAAGCTCCCGTAGGGCGAGGGTTAATAAAGATATAGACGTGCAAATGGCACCACTGTGTTTTTCTCGCAAAGACACATTGCTTTATAAGCAGCATGACCTACCTAGGTCACCGAATAGCCTTTACATGATATCAAATTTTGTAGTTGACCTAATCAGGTCACCATTAATATGTTTCGAAGGGTCTTGACGAGACAAATTTGATGATGGTAACATTTTTTTCTATATTTAACTGATAACAAGTTATTCAAGACAACCATTCAGGAAGAAAATGCAATCGTGACCTTTGGTGACCTCTGAAGCCTAAACTATTGACCTGAGCTAAAATTTGACGAATACTTACAAATTATATTTTGCAAGAGCTTTCGATTTATCCGTTTTTCCTAGCTATCATAATTTCCGAGATATGTTGAGGTTTCTGGAGCAATGTCATATACTTTGGAAATTTGATCTTTTATGACCTCAATATTGACCTCAATATTGACCTGAGCAAAACATAATACCCGAAGTAACTTCAAATTCCCTTGTCGAGAGCTTTCGAACTTTTTTCAGCGTCTTTATTATCCATTTAGTTTTTTATTTAGTAGGGGGCCATTTTGACCACCACCACCCCAGGGCGAAGTTGTCTCAGAGGCCCACCGTGGCGCGGGTCAAGAAAAAGAGTGCCAACGGTCAGACTTAATCCATGGACCTCCCACCCACACGAAACGCGGAAGCTTTTGCCAACTATGCCACGGGGTCGGTAATGTGGTAGGACGTTATCGACTTCATCCCACACTTTCAGTAACTAGTTTTTGTAACCTTGTTCAGGGATGGTAAAAGTGCTTTGAGTGGCCCCGACCAAAAGTTGCACATACCAAAATGACCCCAGCTCAGCTGGGGTCATTTTGTTACTTCACACGAATACTCTAACACCTGGCTGCATGCCCACATCATCCCTATATTTTAACCCGCGCCGTGCCGGGGGGGGGGGGGGGGGCGTGTTTAAGACACTTCCCTCAGGTTTTTCGCGGATAGCGAGGAAACGGCAGCGCGCAGCTCCGCCGTTTTTGGCACAGCTCCTTGGGCATCAATTGTCCACATTATGTAAAAACAATACAACAGGTCATCTCAGGTCAGGTCACCAGACCAGGTCACGTGACCCCACCTCCAAAAGAACTTGTAGTCGTACCACAGTCACAGTTTGTGGATGATCGGTTTTACACTTACAGGATTTGATAAGGTATTTTTCATAAGGCCATTACAACTGAAATGTAAACAACGTGGGCGCAGAAATGCGTCAGATTCCAAGTTTGCCATATGACGTCATATGTATCTGGTCGACCACTAAACCCTATCACGCTCTCACTAAACCTCCGTTCCTGGCGGAGCACAGGACTTGTATTTGAGACCGAAAGTCGGCCGCGCAGTGGCCTCCAACGCCTCCCTACCTTGCAATGCTTCCCGACCTTGCTAGATACATATCTGACACATTTCACGCACACAAAAACACGTTGCTTACATTTCAGTAGTAATTTGGGGGAGCAACTCGGCGCAGTGGTAAGATACTTGCCTTCTGTGCCGGGGACCGGGGTTCAATCCCTCCCAATCCTTCCAATCGGCGGGACTCTGAAAAAGTCTTACCGGCTCCCCATACACCTCTGAACAGGGTGAGAGTTCCAATTAGCACCTTGGTCCCAAGAGAATACGGTGCTTGGTCCACAAACCCAAACCAAACTAACCTTTTAACATTAGGGAAGGAGTAAGATAATAGCTTCTTCGCTGTCAACATAGGAGTGACTTAGGGGAAAAATGTTATTTAGATAAGTTAAAGAGCTTCAATCGGTCTTTCTGTCAGGGCATGTTGTTTGTAATTCTGCCTTGTACAATTATCTATATAGTCTTTCAAAAATTGCAAGACATTATTGATGTGTATAAGGGTAAGAGATTCTCCGTCCAGATGACGTCACCATTCCTAAGTCGGATTCGGTTAAATCACCGGATGACTCTGCCTTCGTATATGGTTTTCCACCATGCGCCATAAACGACGCAATTGCGCAGGATGCACGGTATAACTGGAATGTGAATGTTCATGCTGAATGAACCGGATTGTCTACTATTTATAGTAGAACTCTCAAAATACCAGAACAAGGAGATCGACTGTCCTGACAGTCGATCTCAGACTCACTCCATTGCAAATACACAAGCACCACGACCCCCACCCCCGGGGAGCAATTGTCTAACTAAATAACTGGTATATATTTTTTCGTCGGCAATATGTGTGAAACTAAATCATTGAGAATCAAGAGCTGAAACGCAACTGCTAATTAGTAAAATGTAAATGTACATACATGCTGACGTGATGAATATGATGATTAAGTGAATATTACATCTGAAGTGGTTTTAACGATCAGTATTTCTAAGGACATGATCGCTTAGTAAATTTTCCCAGGAATTACATAGCCATAGGCAGTTATTTTTACTGGCATTTTGCCCCCCCCCCCGAGTACTTCATGGGAAGGAGCATTTTGTCCCCGACCTTACCCATAAGGACAGAACACTTTACCACCCCTGACTTTTTTGACAATGGTTGGTGTGACATCCAATTTATAAAGAGTGCACTGTGCAATATATATTTATAAATACTCGTGTAGATATTCCCAAAATACACCGTACTACCTAGACTATCTGATAGCGAACCTGCATGTCATTTTGCATGACCAAATACTGAAATTATGTTTTTATCTCCGCAGATGTGTTCGCTACCGCTGCTGATATTTCTGGCGTTGGCCGCTCCTTCCTCCACCGACAAGCTTCAACCAGCATCGCAACAACCACTGCAGTCACCTCCTGCACCGGTAACGTCACCATCAGCACCAGTGATGTCACCACCGCCGGAAGCGTCTTCGTCCACCGCCCATGTCGTGCCCGCTTCGCCGGTCACCGGTCCTTCTGATATTCCGTCACCGCCACCAGCATTCCAGCTACCTCTTCAATACAGTCCACTGCAGGCGGCGGTGGACGGAGACTTTTCCAACATGGCCGCCGTGCCGGGCGACGGTCCTTCCAAGATGGCCGCCGGGATGATGAACTTCGGCAAGATGGCGGCCGGACATGGCACGCTGTGCATGGACGATGCGTGTTTCACTGCGCTTCTCTCAGAAATGCTTGGCGCTGACAGAGAGAAAAGCTTCGGTGTTGGAGGAGGCCCGGACGTCGAGGATGACTTCCAGGGGTCCGTCAAGCTGCCGCTGGAAGTGCGACAGCTGCTGTTGAACTTCAGTCAGCGGGTTATCGTCGAAGACCCGGTCACGGGAGAGATGAAGGATGCAAGGTCGGGCTCTCTACCATTGCCAGAGACATCACCTCGTGGCGCCCGTCGCGTCGGTCGCGTCCGTCGACTCCGTCGCGCTCGACGTGGCGTTCTTCCACCAGTGGTTGAAGTGAAGTCCAAAGCTGACAGTGATAATGACACGCAGTCAGGGCTGCATGAGAAAACGACAGCTCCGGCGTTCTCCGCCAGCTCGCATAGGCGTCCGCACTTCGGGTCAATACCTGCATATCACGGGAAATTCCACCTCCCACCACTACCTGTACGTGCGCCATCTCCAGACCAGTTTCATCATCAGCGAATGTCTGGCCTGAGATCAGCGCCACACGGACCTCGCAGCCCGAATGTAGAGCAGACGTCACGGGAGCTCGTCTCCAACCCACCAGACAAGTACCACTTCGGGCCGCCCAAGGCCGAGGACATCCGACACGAGGATCCATATGCGTCCCATACGCCGCACACGCCCTACTCGCCACACATGCAACTCGTGCCGTACGGACCTCACGCCCCGCACGTGCCGCCGCCACACGGACCTCACGCTCTGCACGTGCCGCCGCCACACGGACCTCACGCTCCGCACGTGGCGCTGCAGCACGTGCCGCGTCGCTCCGGCCCTCCGCCACGCCCCCCGCCCCGCCCTCCAGGGGAGTACCCGATCCATCCGCCACCAATTACCCGGTACGTGGAGCATCAGCCTCCTGAACATGATAGCATCAACTCTGTGACCCATGTGTTCACGGACAGTCACGATCCAGGGCCGTACCACGAACCCAGCGGAGGCTCCAAGCATGGAGGGCATGATGGCGGGCATAGCGGAGGGCTTGGGGGAGGGCGTGGAGGAGGGCATGTGGGAGGGCATGGGGGAGGCCACGTTGTCGTACATGACGAAGGGCATGGTGGTGGACATGATGGCAGACATGGCGGAGGGCATGGTGGAGGATATGACGGAGGACATATCGGCGGTGGACAAGGCGATGGACATATCAGTGGGTATATCAGTGAACACAGCGGCGAACACAGCGGCGGACACAGCGGCGGAGATATTGGACCCACCGGCGGAAACAGAAACAGTTTCCACGACAGCGACAATAAACTCCACAGTGGCGGGGTCAGCCCGCACGGCAGTCCCGTGTCCTTCGACGAAGGCTTCGCGCAGGCCGACGGCTCCCAAACATGCGGTTTCAACTGCATGACCGACGTGCAGTCCGAGGTCGAGCTCTCCTTCGGCAAGAACGACCCCTTCCGCGATCTAGCGAGCCTCAAGGACGAGGAGATTCCTCTTCACGAGCCGCCGAGCTACAAGCGCGTGCACGTGAACGCGGGGCCGCTGGAGGATGTGTATGGCGAAGAGGAGAACTCTGGTTACCATGAGGGTTCCTCAGGGCATGGATACTCTCGAAATGTTGGACCGGGACTGGTGTTGGACTCAAGGAGACGTCATGGCACTGGTGACAGAGGCGGTCCACATGGTAAACGTCAGCATCCCTTCCCTGGAGCGATCCACCATGGATCTCCTCGCCAGGCCTACCCTGGACTGGGCGGTGCTCCCCGCCGTCCAGTCAGACTGGGAGGCGGTGTATTCCCTCCCCCCTTAGCCAGAGCCGGGACAAACCGCCCTCCACCGCCTCATCTCAACTCCCCGCCGCTTCAGTTCCGCTCCCCGCCGCTGCGCCTGCTCCGGCGCCATCGTCGCGATACAGCGTCCGGCCCGTCCCTGGTTGGCCTGTTTGATAGTCTCGATTATCTGCCTGATATCCCAGACCCTGACCAGTTGGAGTCAGAGTACCAGCAGTCCATCGGGCAAAAACGGCCTACACACAACGAAAGGCCTTCGCAGGACTTTGGAGGCCCACATAAGGGCTTCGAAGGCCCACCGCAGGGCTTCGGAGGCCCTCCGCAGGCCCACCGACCTGACTCGCCAAGAGATGCCGGGCACACTGGATCCGGGGGTCACGGAGGGGAGCACGAGGAATCCAGCTACACGAGTCTCTCCCACAGTCAGGACAGTAGCGGAGATCACGGCACTCCAAGTCACACGCTACCGAAAGGACAAGGGCCTTCCAAGGACCCCCACGGATCAGCTGGGTCTGGCTACACGCCGCCAAGGCAGAGTTACATCCCCCCGAGGAAGGGCCATCAGCCCCCCAAATCTGGCTATGGTCCGCCTCAAAAGGGCTATGACCCGCCTCAGAAGGGCTATGACCCACCTCAAAAGGGCTATGGCCCACCACAACAAAGCTATGGGCCACCACAAAAGGGATATGACGCTCCAAAGTCTTCATATGATCCTCCAAAATCCTCCTATGACCCCCCACAGAAAGGATATGATCCTCCAAAATCCTCTTATGGCCCTCCACAGAAAGGATATGATCCTCCAAAGTCTTCTTACGGTCCACCACAGAAGGGATATGATCCTCCAAAGTCCTCTTATGGCCCTCCACAGAAAGGATATGATCCTCCAAAGTCCTCTTACGGTCCACCACAGAAAGGATATGATCCTCCAAAGTCCTCTTACGGTCCACCTCAGAAAGGATATGACCCTCCAAAGTCTTCTTACGGTCCACCTCAGAAAGGATATGATCCTCCAAAGTCCTCTTACGGTCCACCACAGAAAGGATATGACCCTCCAAAGTCCTCTTACGGTCCACCACAGAAGGGATATGATCCTCCAAAGTCCTCTTATGGCCCTCCACAAAAAGGATATGAACCGTCAAAATCGTCTTATGGTCCACCTCAGAAAGGATATGATCCTCCAAAGTCCTCTTACGGTCCACCTCAGAAAGGGTATGATCCTCCAAAGTCCTCTTACGGTCCACCACAGAAGGGATATGATCCTCCAAAATCCTCTTATGGCCCTCCACAGAAAGGATATGACCCTCCAAAGTCTTCTTACGGTCCACCTCAGAAAGGATATGACCCTCCAAAGTCCTCTTACGGTCCACCTCAAAAAGGATATGATCCTCCAAAGTCCTCTTACGGTCCACCACAGAAGGGATATGATCCTCCAAAATTCTCTTATGGCCCTCCACAGAAAGGATATGACCCTCCTAAGTCTTCTTACGGTCCACCTCAGAAAGGATATGACCCTCCAAAGTCCTCTTACGGTCCACCTCAGAAAGGATATGACCCTCCAAAGTCCTCTTACGGTCCACCTCAGAAAGGATATGACTCTCCAAAGTCCTCTTACGGTGCACCACAGAAGGGATACGAACCTCCAAAATCCTCTTATGGTCCACCTCATAAGGGATACGATCCTCCAAAATCTTCATACGGTCCACCTCAAAAAGGGTATGACCCACCAAAGGCTTCATATGGCCCTCCAAAATCTTCCTATGGCTCTCCACAGAAAGGACATGATCCTCCAAAGTCTTCTTATGGCCTTCCACAGAAAGGATATGATCCTCCAAAGTCCTCTTACGGTCCACCACAGGAGGGATATGACCCTCCAAAGTCCTCTTATGGCCCTCCACAAAAAGGATATGAACCTCCAAAATCGTCTTATGGTCCACCTCAGAAAGGATATGATCCTCCAAAGTCCTCTTACGGTGTACCACAGAAGGGATACGATCCTCCAAAATCTTCATACGGTCCACCTAAAGAAGGGTATGACCCACCAAAGGCTTCATATGGTCCTCCAAAATCTTCTTATGGCCCTCCACAGAAAGGATATGATCCTCCAAAATCTTCTTATGGCCCTCCACAGAAAGGATATGATCCTCCAAAGTCTTCTTATGGTCCACCTAAATCATCATACGGACCACCTTCGAAGGGGCACAGTCCACCGCAGCAAAGTTACGGACCTCCACACAAAGGTTACGGGCCTCCGCAAAAGGGATATGGACCTCCACAAAAAGGATACGGGCCTCCTCAAAAGGGATATGGACCTCTACAAAAGGGATATGGACCTCCACAAAAAGGATACGGGCCTCCGCAAAAGGGATATGGACCTCCACAAAAAGGATACGGGCCTCCTCAAAAGGGATACGGACCTCCACAAAAGGGATATGGACCTCCACAAAAAGGATACGGGCCTCCGCAAAAGGGATATGGACCTCCACAAAAGGGATATGGGTCTCCACAAAAGGGATACGGGCCTCCACAGCAGGCATACGGACCACCACAAACGGGATACGGACCCCCTTCACATGGTTACAGTCACGGAAGACAGGGCGGCCCCTTTCCTCCGCCTTTCTGGAACAATCCACAGTCACATTTCGGCAGGCCACAGCCGCCCCGTTTTCCACACCACCCTCACAGACGTTATGACATCACTTCCGATGATGACGTCATATCGGAGGGCAATGATGACGTCACACTGACTGGTGCGACAGACTTCCGAAGAAGTGATCACCCCTTTGCGTACAATCACGGTACCCCATCCGGGCACAAACTAGAGGTAAAAATAGTGAAGGACGATTATGGAGAGAAGGTGCAACATGTGCGGTTGTACACGAAGATCAACTATACGTAGTGTTTGATGTAGCGCTTGGTGGCATTGACATGATCTGGTGTTTGTTACGATGATAATGATGTGCAATACAGCTTTGATAGTTGGTGGTTAAGGTGTCAAGTGTGCACAAATGCCCCACAAATATTTATATTAGGGTTGTGTTGTAGTGAAATGTTCATCACAGTTTTTGGTAAACGTGTTTTATAATGTGGTCATTGTATGCGAGGGAAAAGCACGAAATAAACTTGAATCATGAGTATGTTGAACTTTTAATTCCCCGTCGAAAAACTTGTATATTGAAGAGATTGTTTGACCGAAGACCCAAAGACAAAAAAATAAGTAGAGTATAGGTTGATTATGTGACTGAAAGTCCTTAAAATAAACACGCCACGTGCACACGTAAAATGATGTTTTTGTGATGTAGGTACGTGCTGAAATATATTAGGCACATTGAAACATTTTGGTTATTCCCAATGTTTAACACTTCCATGAACTTTTTCCGGTTACAATGACAAATTTCCCAGAAGTTCTGTTTGGCACTGAAATTCCAACACGTCTACGAAAGAGCAAGCCAGTTCGTTTATGCGAAAGCATAGGGAGCATAACTAAGTAGCGGGCGCTCGGAGGGCGTTTCGGCAACGGTGTTAGGTATTCACATTGATCTCACTACCACGTGAGAGAAGCGTGTCGCGAGCTTGGAGTGGGATAGGCAGGGATGGAAAAAGTACCAGTGGGTCTCCGACCAAATGCTGTTATTACAAGTTGGTCTCCGAAACTTCTTAGTCTCCGGAAAAAAAACTATTTTATATCAACTAGAAACAGTTTCTAGGCAGTGTGTTATTATGAACGAGCATCTATGATTTATCCTACTGTTGTTTAACCGACACCCCGACTGGCCTCTGAGACAACTTCGCCCTGGTGGTGGTGGTGGTGGTGGTGGGGGGGGGGGGGGTAAAATTGACCCCCACCAACTCGAAAATTAGAAGGGCTAGAAAGATGTGGAAATGCTTATGAAAGCACTAAACAAGAACACAAAAAAATCGGTCATTTTGTCTCTGGTCAATATTGAGGGGGCATATTCTGCCCCTCCCCCCCCCCCCGATATCTCGAGAACAGCTCGGTTGATTTCGATGGAGGAAACACCATTCGATTCGTGATGATAAGATCTCTCTTTATGTACCTTTTTTAAATGGGTGGGGGGAATACGATTTGTTTTGGTGTTTTTTGAAAGGTCATTGCGTCCATGTGGCTCGACCGATTTTCATGCCCCAAATGTTTTTGAGCTTCAAATGTACTGGTCTTTAATATATCAGGAGACAAAAAAAATATTAGACGTATTCAGGGAATGTAATATGGGGGGGATTTTTGATAAAAATATGTGCTGTTCGTGATTTTTTTCTTTCATTTCTCATTTATTTAGGAAACCATCCACAACGTGGCTATTACGGCTCCTGTACAGTACATGTGGTAAAGACATTTGTTGTACACGACACAATACAGTTTGCATAGGCACTATTTGGTGGCACTCGCTCACGTCACTCACTCGGCTATTGCCAATTTGCGGCTACAAATGCGCGCCTGGACGGAGCAGCTTTCACGGTTGATGGCAGCGCATTCCACTTGCCGACTGCTCGGTGCGAGAAACCGTTCTGTGTCTGACTCAGTCTACATTTTGTGGGATGAAGGTCTCCAGCGTCGGCAGCCCTTGTGCTCCTGGCCGATACGTCAGACCGCTTCGTAAACATGTTTTGCAGCGCCTTAGGACACTGTTGACTAATCAGGGCTTTGTGCACGTTGGTACAGTCGTGTCGGGCGACCAGTACCTCCAGTCTCTCCCACCCGAGAGACGTGAGAGCTGGCGAAATGTGGTCTCTATGGCGCACGCCGGTGACGAGCCGAGCGGCAAAGTTCAGGCACTTCTGAACGCGATGCAGACGGCACTGGGCAGCCCCTCCCCAGGCGGACAGGCAGTAAAGGATATGAGGAAAACGTGTGTTTGGACGAGGAGTTTAAGGACGTCAGGAGTGAGGTGATGACGGATTTTATACAGAGATGCGGTGATGGCATTGCACCTCCGTACCACCATGGATACATGAGGATCCCAGTTGAGGTGCTGGTTGAGGAGGACTCCCAACACTTTGATGGTAGGGGATGGAGTGACGGTCGAGCCAGAGACGTTGATGCTGACATTTTTCGCCATTTTGAGGGAGGATTTTGTACCAATGAGAGCAAAGTCAGTCTTGTCCGGATTCATTTCTTAGGCTGTTAGCTTGGAACCAGTTTTGAAGGCATTGGATGGACTCCTCGACCCGCATCTTGAGGTTGGTTAGGCCGTTGGGGTCAGGGAGGGAGTGGTCCGAGTGTTGGGTATCATCAACATAGGATAGGAGACGGCCGTGGAGGAGGAAGGAGGACAGATCGTTGATGAATATGAGGAAGAGGATGGGTCCGACGATGGAGCCCTGGGCCACTCCGTGGGTGAGCGGAAGAATGGAGGAGCCGCCTGTCACAGTCTGCCTCCGCTCGCTGAGGTAACTCCGGAACCAGCCTGTCGACTGGATACCGCACAATCCAAGTTTTGTGAGGAGGACGCCATGGTCGACGCTGTCGAACACTTTACTGAGGTCAATCGTTGTTAGCGACGCGACGTGGCCTCTGTCGATGGTCTGACTGATCCATTCGACAACGTCGAGCACGGCGTCCTCCGTACAGTGGTTGGGCCGGTATGCATACTTCATAAGAGAGAGCATGTGGTTATCAAGCAGGTATGGTACGAGCTGGAGCGATACAACCTTTTCAGCAATTTTCGACAGAACTGACAGAATCGAGATTGGCCGAAAGTTGTTAACATTGGCTCGGTCGCCGGACTTGTAAATGGGGACAACACGCGCGATTTTCCATGCAGTGGGGAACACCAGTGACTATGGAGTAGTTTTATCAGATGGAGTAAGTGAGGACCTATGACGGGGAAATACTTCTTGACTGCGAACAGAGGCACATCATCCACAACAACCGCCTTGGAACCACTCATCCGACCTATGGCATCCCATAGCTCGGGGAGGGTGGCAGGACGCAGCGTCAGGGCAGATGCGCAGACTCGGGGCGGCCGGGGACCGGTGGTGGCGCCACCGTCGCGGGCGACCTCGGCTGCTATGCGCGAGCCGACGGACGCGAAGTGCGTGTTCAACGCGTCCGCTCGATCAGCGGCGTCGTCGGCGCCCGATGGAGCTCCACCTGGCGGACGGAGCGCGAAGGCTTTGATGCGGCTCCTGAACTGGCATCGGTCGGTCGTCAGGGAATCGCACAGGTACTGCCGTTTGGCGCGGATGATGACGCTCTTCGGCCTGTTGCGACTCTGCTGATGCCTGAGTCGTGCCTCTGGTGTCCTGCTCTCGGTCCATGCCTTTCGGGCGGCGCCCCTGTCCTCCATCGCCGCCGCAACCTCCGGGTTGTTGCGAAGCCATGGACAGTCGGGGCGTCGTCGGGTCACCGTGATCTGAGGGGAGTGACCGTTGACGGCAGCATTCCAAACCGCCATGAAGGCGGTGAGCTTTTCATCTGCAATCGCAGCGGCGTGGAGCCGTCCCCAGTCGGCCATTAGCAGGGTCAGGCACATAGCGTCCCAATCGACGTGGCTCCAGGCCCGTGAAGTGACGGGAGCTGGGCGCGTGGGGCGCTGCCGACTGAGCTGTGTCCGAAGCAGGATAGGCTGGTGATCGGCGACGGCGCCGGGGAGAACTAAGGACGATGTTGGGACATCAGTCAAGTTAGTTAAACACAGATCTAGCAGCGTTGGTGTGGGGTGGATGTGGGTGGATTGATCCACCAGCTGTCTCAGACCCAGGTCATTCATAATGGACTGTAGTCCA
Organism: Chirona hameri; assembly: GCA_036785665.1. Classification (NCBI taxonomy): domain Eukaryota; kingdom Metazoa; phylum Arthropoda; class Thecostraca; order Balanomorpha; family Balanidae; genus Chirona; species Chirona hameri. Next base: position 27,377 of record JAXIVJ010004974.1, read on the forward strand.
CGAGATGCCGGCTTCTCGGTGTTCATCATGTCGATGTTGTAGTCGCCCATGGCGACGACCAGTTTGTTGGTGGATATGGCTGCCTGAAGCTGCTGCTCAATCAGCTCCAAACCCCGTCTGACCGACGCGCCGGGTGACCTGTAGAGGGCGCCGACGACTGCAGAGCGTCGACCTGCGCCCGTCACAGAGAGCCAGAGTGACTCGACAGCAGTGACTCGAGAGCCAGAGTGACTCGACAGCAGCGTCGGCACCGCCGATGTCCAGCTTCGTGACTCGTAGGTTGTCACGGGTCAGGATGGCGACGCCGCTGATTGTTTGGGACATCAACGTCACATGTGGACATTATATGCTGTAATTTGTTAATTTGAATATATCGTTTATAGGCGGATCCAGGGAAAAACATGGGGCACCATGCGCGTAACGCTTTGATTATCTTACTAATTTGAAGGTGGACCTAATTTGAGGGTGGGTATCGCCTCCTATTTGTTTATCCTGAGTGCGCCTCTGCCCAAAAATATGTACAATCCCAGTATCTCTGATGCATATTGCAATGCAATTGTTTCTGACACATTTATTGCACTGCAAACCATGAAGGAAGTATGCGCCGCAAAACCGCATTCGTAACACCCTCCCCAAAACAGGAGCCTGACACCGCCTCTGCTGGACCTATGTTTTCAGCATTTTGAACAGCACGCGCCATTCAATTTTGGGAAAGTCACAAAGTTTCAGGACGCTAGGCTTAAAGCCCAGGCGTGATTTGTCAAGAAAATCACGCGCGTGTTCTCCGTGTTTGCAAAACTTCCTTGATGTCCGAGATCTGCCGGTCAAGCAAATTACGCAAGGAAAATGGATAAACCACTGCATTTGTGTACTCGATAAACCACTGCATAAATATCTATCAGCTTCAACACAAGTTTCAACACTCACAATTTGCTCAAACGCTTCTTCATTCATCTTCCGCCACGATACTCAGCACAAATTATTCAAGTTAAGGTCTAGTATAGACCACAATACGCGAAATCAAGCAAAATGATAAAAACCTTGCAACACGCAATCTCGGAAAACACGACAACAAGTTCAGAGCTTTAAACTTTTCATCGTTCCGTCCGTGACGTGTCCGCGGAATTTCCTTGACGTTTCATCCGAGATCTGCGTGATGTGCCAATGTAGCTCACCCAATGCATTTACTATCAGCTGAACTTGCTCTGTCACGCAAGTCCCGAAAACACGGATAACACGCACGTGATTTTCAGGAAATCACGCATATGGTAGCCTGAGCTTAACGGTTGAGAAGCAGCAAGTGCAAAACCACCGTGGGGGGGGGGGGAGGGCAGAATCTGCCCCCCGCTGGGAATAGGGTTGGTCAATTTGTTTCCATTAAACAAAACAAATGGTTGCCATTGAACGCAAAAGATGTATGTCAGGAGCATTTTCTGTGATATTTTCCTATGATTTTAGACAACGAAACTCCTAAAACAGTGCAAGAATATGGTCTCAACTTTGGTTGGGCACTGCCTAAAGTGCATTAACCCGGCATTGACTGGAGTCTCAGCAGAACAGAACGAGCAGAATAGCAGGCTGGGGGGGGGGGGGGCGTTAAACGCCCCCTGGTTATCTTCGGAACCAATGATCGCAGCGAGACGCGCAAGGCGGAAATCGAAAGCTCTCAATCAGAAAATCTAAAACATGCTAAAAAAAAGTCGAAGTGAGGTCAAATGTCAGGTCACTGTTAGGTCAAAGGCCAAAATCGGCGTATTTGAGTTTATGGGCCATACTTTCCATCCAAAGCCTTCGATTATGACCAGTTTCACCCAAAGTGCTGCCAAAGGTATGATACATATCCCGCATGAGCTAAAGTAAGATTGTTGGCCAAGATCAAGGTCAAAGTCAGGTTACAAAAGGTCACTATGCTCAAAATATCTACGAAAGTCATGTAACACATGTGATATGAGATATTTTCCACGTATAATTCAATAGTGATAGTCATTTTACCACCTGACTTTATTTACGTGATGTAAATGTCACATTTCAGGTCAAGTTCAGGTCACCGAAGGTCACAATTTTAAATTGTTAAATATAAACACAAAAGGCATGTTGCTAGACCAGTTTTATCTCAGAAATACAGTGGTGGCATTCATTTGTCTGTATCTAGTCAATAAAATAAAACAAAACGCAATTTCAAAATATGACGTCATAAGTTACCCATACTTTAGATGTAATAAGTCAGTCAAAAATGGAGATATCAGTTTTAAATTTGGCATGGTAGTTGTCTAGTTATGTTTTTTTTCTGACATATCTTCCGGTTTTTTGAATATTTTGACAATTTTGATTTTGTGATAATTTCCCCCAAAAAAAGTTTTTCGAGTTTTTTGGGGGGTCAAAAACTAAACATTTAGAAAATATGAGATAACCGTGTTCGTAGCCGGTGCAATTTTCTATATTTTGGCGTTTTTGGATTTCATTTTGCTTCAAATGTGGCATTTGTACGGCTTCGCAAAGTTTAGCTGATTTGGGTGTAAAACTCGTGTGTTTGACGTCACTAAATTCGCTATAAATCGAACAACTTTCGACGATATTTTATTATTTTTGCACACAAGACGCAAATATGATTTATAAGAAGGTACCCGAAGTTTCACGTTGATAGCGCTATTAGTTTTTCAGCTATTGCGAAAATTCATCAGGGGGGGCGTTAAACGCCCCCCAGCGCCCTCCAGCAGGTTAATGGACACGCCGCCACTGTGACATGATTATCAATGTGGCGCGCGCCATTGTTGTCTTCATCAACGGGCGATTATCAACGGGCGCCAAAGGCAGGGAGGATGCCACAGGGAGGCTGGAATTCTTGCTAGTCATGCCTTAACCTTCGCCCTACGGGAGCTTTTTTCACCTTCGCCCTACAGGGGGGTCTTAAAAGGACCCCCTGTTAACTTCCAAACTAAGCAACATAGAGCAACGCAGTAAGAACCATCATGTTGCCTGTCATGTTTGGAATCCAACGTTATGCAATTTTGAGGTTTCGGGTCAACGAGTGACCTTCCGGGTCAAGTGAATGTCCTCGATCGACCACGTCCAGAACAGCGATTTTGCTCTGTCAGAAAACCTCAAAATGAGAAATTGATAAATTTAAATAAAAAGGCATTTTCTAAACCAGTTTTGTCTCGGAAATACAAAAAAAGGTAATTATTTATTCGTATCTGGTCAAGAAAGTACCAAAAAGTTATTTAAAAAATGACGTCATGAATTTCTTACACTTAGGGAGCCAGCACTGAGTCAAAAATAGAGATATTTCTTTTAAATTTGCTTTGACTATTGTCTATACTCAGTTCTCTCACATATATTCCGGTTTTATTAACATCCTTCAAAATTTTGATTTTGTGGTGATTTTTAACATAAAAAACAGTTTTTGTTCATTTTGGGGGTCAAAATCCCAAAGTTACAAAAATCCGAGATTGCCATTTTATCCCTATTTGTAACAGGCTCCTGGCTACCCCTATTTATAACAGGGGGGGCAGATTCCGCCCCCCGGAGATCTCGAGATCTAAACGTCCGATTTTCACAAATGAAACGGCGTTTGGCTCCCCTGAACAAGATCTACAGTTCTAATTTTTTTTTAGGGGGCAACAGGGCGGCAAATATTACAAATGTTAGTAGTATATGTGATCCAACACAGCTGTCATGTTTATCAACCGATTTTAACACAACTAATAGCAATCGATAGCGATTGAATTGGAGATTGATATATGGCGATGACTTTTGAAAATCCAAAAATCATAGGCGTGTGCAGGTCACTCAATATAGGGGTGAAGTAAATGCGGAATAAAACTATTTTTTATGCTGTGTTTTGATAAATGAAATCGTGTGTTATTGTGACATTAGACAAACAGTTATACATCATATTTATTTGCCATAGGCGGTACCAGGTTAGTGAAAAAGGGACGTAAAATAGGGAAAAATATTAAACGCAGACATGTTGCTACCCAGCACTATAAATAAGTTACTGATCGTGGATAGTTCCTTTTTGCTTATTGTACTTCATCATAGGCGCATCCAGGATCGGAACTGGGGAGGCGCAAGACCTTTTGATAAGTATATTATCCGCTATTATGATACTAACTAGTCAACAGTGACTATTTCACTTACAACTTCAATTCGCATTGCTTACCCCCCTTTTAACCCTACCTGGACTCGCCTATTATCTCATAACCGCTCGCATGGGGCCCGTATCAAGAATATGCAAGGACCGGGCCCTGTTGTGACCGGGCCCTCGTCCTGACCGGGCCCCATGCCACGTCTTTACCAGCACCGGGACCCTGCCTCGATCGGAACTGACCAAGACCGGGCCCCTTCCAGAAACGGGCCAGTATCAAGAATATGCGAGGACCGGGCCCTGTTGTGACCGGGCCCTCGTCCTGACCGGGCCCCATGCCACGTCTTTACCAGCACCGGGACCCTGCCTCGATCGGAACTGACCAAGACCGGGCCCCTTCCAGAAACGGGCCCGTATCAAGAATATGCAATGACCGGGCCCTGTTGTGACCGGGCCCTCGTTCTGACCGGGCCCCATATCACTCCTTTGCCAGCACCGGCCCCTGCCTCGATCGGGCCTGACCAAGACAGGGCCCCTACCAGAAACGGGCCCGCATCAATAATGTTCAAGTACCGGGCTCTCGTTCTGACCGGGCCCCATATCACGCCTTTGCCAGCACCGGCCCCTGCCTCGATCAGGCCGGACCAAGACCGGGCCCCTACCAGAAACAGGCCCGTGTCAAGAATATGCGAGGACCGGGCCCTGTTGTGACCGGGCCCATCATCCCATGCCACGCCTTTGCCAGCACCGGGCCCCTACCTCGATCGGGCCTGACCAAGACCGGGCCCCTACCAAGACCGGGCCCCTACCAGAAATGGGACCCTCAGAAATACGGGCCCAACATAATTTTTTTTTTTGGGGGGGTCTGCTGACCCCTTTGACCCCCCCTGCGTGCGCCACTGATTTACCGTACACCTTGTGGCGACTTACCGTACACCTTGTGGTGACTTACCGTACACCTTGCAACGACTTACCGTACACCTTGTGGCGACTTACCGTACACCTTGCAGCGACTTACCGTACACCTTGCAGCGACTTACCGTACACCTTGTGGCGACTTACCGTACACCTTGCAGCGACTTACCGTACACCTTGTGACGACTTACCGTACACCTTGCAGCGACTTACCGTACACCTTGTGGTGACTTACCGTACACCTTGTGGCGACTTACCGTACACCTTGCAGCGACTTACCGTACACCTTGCAGCGACTTACCGTACACCTTGTGGTGACTTACCGTACACCTTGCAGCGACTTACCGTACACCTTGCAGCGACTTACCGTACACCTTGCAGCGACTTACCGTACACCTTGTGGCGACTTACCGTACACCTTGCAGCGACTTACCGTACACCTTGCAGCGACTTACCGTACACCTTGTGGTGACTTACCGTACACCTTGTGGCGACTTACCGTACACCTTGTGTCGCCTCACCATTAGGCTGACCGGTTAATTTGCACTTAATGGTGCAAAGTCCTGCCCCGGATAACCCGGAAATATCTCGGGAACTATGATAGTTAGGACAAAACGGGGACAACAATCGAAAGCTTTTGGAATTTGCGTTCGCTGCAATGTTGCCCAAGTTTAGTTCAGGTCAATATTTTAGGCTCCAGAGGTCACCAATGGTCACAATCAGGGGGTGTCACCTCCATAGCCGCAATGGGTCGGCCATATTGCTGCCAAATCCTACGTTTGACGACAAATACTGGTAGATTGTGCAGGGGTGACAGACAGATAATAGTAGAAATTGACCCTTTTTGATGAGCAATATTTTGCAATCCTGATCGTTTTACTCGGAAATTTTGTTATCCATGGATATAAAAATGTCATTTCTATTTGCGCGCAATTTGGTGTTTTGGCCTCCAAAGCCTAGTTAATCTATAAAACGGGTCACGTCAAGTTGCACCTGACGTGACGTCATAACAGGGAAAAGGGCATATCGCCAACCTTGACCACCGATGCCTCATGACTGTACCTATTATATAAGGCCTTGTTCACAATGGTGTTTTTATCGAAAGAATGTTTCGTTAAAGGGAATAGGTTACCTTGAAAGTTGTCTTGAAGTTCAACCATACGGTGCATCTTGAGTTCAAAACTACTAATATGACTTTGGTTTGGACAACTGATGGATATATGTGGAGAAAGAAGTAAGTTTTTCTTTCAATTTCACGAGAAATCGTACGATAGCAGCTTGCGTTCTGGCTCCGTCCCGCTCCGCCTGACTCCATGTACAGTCTCTGACAAGGGGCCGCCGCGCCGCCCGGGCGGATGAGCGGATATTAACGAGGCGTCGTGACCAGAGACTGCGTGGCAGAGAGTGTACCTGCCTCCGGCGGCGAGCGTTCATGTTCCGATCGTGGCCCGGAACAGCGGACATGAAACCGGGCCAACTAGTCCTGTTTCGAAATTTCTTAACGTAGGGAGGTAATTCTTTCACCACAACCCATTTTTAGATCTGCTCTACAAATCTGCTATCTCAGTCCAAAACTCCATGTTAAAGGTGAACTATTTATTCCCTTTAATAACCGTAAATAAAATCGTAAATAAAAATACAGATACGGCGATAAGTTGAACACCATCGTATTTGTTTCGTCAAGACGCTTCAAAAAATATCAATGGTGACCGGATTAGGTCAACATCAAAATTTGAACTTAGGTCAGGGTCATTTGGTGAACCAAGTAGGTCATGTTGCATATGGAGCAGAGTTTTCCATGGGCTGGGCTGGCCATATGGGCCATGGGCCGGCCCTGGGCCGGCCCTGGGCCGGGCCTGGGCTGGGCTTCAACTTTAACCCTCGCCCGTGCAGCGTCCGATCAGTGCGTGACGGTGCAAGGGGGGGGGGGGAGGGTACAACCATCCCCCTAGCGTTTCGCCCCTAATTGGGCTAGAGCTTCGATTACAAAACGAGCGTGTTGCTTGTCACGAGAGGAAGCCATTGATACCCGATTTTAAGGTCCTAGGCCATTAGATGACCTCTGAGTTCATGTCAATGACCCAAAATTCAACCAAATTGTAAATGCGTATAAATTGAATTTAATCGAGCTAGAATCTCGAATGAGCATATAATTATGCTAAATGGGTGCCAAATTTGAAATCAGCGTCACAAAATGCTCTAGAAACTGACAAATTTCAAAAAGGTCATGTCAGGTCATGTCAGGTCATTTGAGGCCAGTGATCTCGGTTGATCTGTTGGGGTGCATGACCCCACTGGAACATATAATTATGTAAAATGGATCCCATATTTAAAATCAGCGTCACAAAATGTCCCAGAAACTGCCAGAAGCCAAACAAGTAATATTAGGTCATTGGAGGCCAGTGACCTCGGTTGACCTTGGAAAAGGTCAATCCAGGTCACAATCTCAATGGAAACCATAACTGTCACCTGGAAACACCGATGCCACCCGAGGGGGTGGCATCACCCCCCCCCCCCCCCCTTGCACTGGCGAGAGTTAAGGAAATCACCGGGCTCTGGACGGGCCTGGGCTGAGAATGTTGAAGTAATGCACGCAAGCTCAGGTGAGAGCTTAACAAAATATTTTAGCCAGCAGTTCACTTTCACAGCAACACACTGTTGCTGTGACTGGCTTTTTTGTTAGCATAGTTGGTTCATTGTTTCACATTTATAGTATACAAGTAAATATGCTAGGATAATAAATGCAAATTTTGTGAAAATAATTATATGCTTAATCTGAACGGGCCGGACCGGGCCTGGGCCTCAATATTATGAATTTGACTGGGCCTGGTCTGGGCCTGAGCTTGGTGTTCATGGGCCCGGGCCGGGCTTGGCTGGGGGTTGGCGGGCCCGTGACGAACACTTGATGGGGGTTGGTGGGCCTGGACCGGGCTGGGCTGGGGGTTGGCGGGCCCGTGGCGAACACTGGATGGGGGTTGGTGGGCCCGGACCGGCCTGGGCTGGGGGTTGGCGGGCCCGTGACGAACACTGGATGGGGGTTGGTGGACCCGGACCGGGCTGGGCTGGGGGTTGGCGGGCCAGTGACGAACACTGGATGGGGGTTGGTGGGCCCGGACCGGGCTGGGCTGGGGGTTGGCGGGCCCGGACCGGGCTGGGCTGGGGGTTGGCGGGCCCGTGACGAACACTGGATGGGGGTTGGTGGGCCTGGACCGGGCTGGGCTGGGGCTGGGCCGGGCTGGGCCGTGACGAACACTAGATGGGGGTTGGTGGGCCCGGACCGGACCGGGCTGGGGGTTGGTGGGCCCGGACAACCCCGGGCCCGGACCGGGCTGGGCTGGGGGCTGGTAGGCCCGGACCGGGCTGGTCTGGGGGTTGGCGGGCCCGTGACGAACACTGGATGGGGGTTGGTGGGCCTGGACCGGGCTGGTCTGGGGGTTGGCGGGCCCGTGACGAACACTGGATGGGGGTTGGTGGGCCCGGACCGGGCTGGGGTGGGGGTTGGTGGGTCCGTGACGAACACTGGATGGGGGGTTGGTGGGCCCGGACCGGACCGGGCTGGGGGTTGGTGGGCCCGGACCGGGCTGGGCTGGGGGTTGGTGGACCCGGACCGGGCTGGGCTGGGGGTTGGTGGGTCCGTGACGAACACTGGATGGGGGTTGGTGGGCCCGGACCGGGCTGGGCTGGGGGTTGGTGGGTCCGTGACGAACACTGGATGGGGGTTGGTGGACCCGGACCGGGCTGGGCTGGGGGTTGGTGGGTCCGTGACGAACACTGGATGGGGGTTGGTGGGCCCGGACCGGGCTGGGCTGGGGGTTGGTGGGTCCGTGACGAACACTGGATGGGGGTTGGTGTGCCCGGACCGGGCTGGGCTGGGGGTTGGCGGGTCCGTGACGAACACTGGATGGGGGTTGGTGGGCCCGGACTGGGCTGGGCTGGGGGTTGGTGGGTCCGTGACGAACACTGGATGGGGGTTGGTGGGCCCGGACCCGGCTGGGCTGGGGGTTGGTGGGTCCGTGACGAACACTGGATGGGGGTTTGTGGGCCCGGACCGGGCTGGGCTGGGGGTTGGTGGGTCCGTGACGAACACTGGATGGGGGTTGGTGGGCCCGGACCGGGCTGGGCTGGGGGTTGGTGGGTCCGTGACGAACACTGGATGGGGGTTTGTGGGTCCGGACCGGGCTGGGCTGGGGGTTGGTGGGTCCGTGATGAACACTGGATGGGGGTTGGTGGGCCTGGACCGGGCTGGGCTGGGGGTTGGTGGGCCCGGACCGGGCTGGGCTGGAGGTTTGTGGGCCCGGACCGGGCTGGTCTGGGGGTTGGTGAGTCCGTGGCGAACACTGGATGGGGGTTGGTGGGCCTGGACCGGGCTGGGCTGGGGGTTGGTGGGCCCGGACCGGGCTGGGCTGGGGGTTTGTGGGCCCGGACCGGGCTGGTCTGGGGGTTGGCGGGCCCGTGACGAACACTGGATGGGGGTTGGTGGGCCTGGACCGGGCTGGGCTGGGGGTTGGCGGGCCCGTGACGAACACTGGATGGGGGTTGGTGGGTCCGTGGCGATAACTGATATGGAGAGACGCGTCTCGACCAGGTGAACACAGTGGTGTTGGTCTCACGTATTTCTCTACTTTATATCAAGGGTTATTGGCAAAAAAGTGCTGATGACCTCAGATGACCGCAGCTGACCTTCCAAAGGTCACTGAGCAACAATTGCGCATGGGTCATCAACAATGAGTGAACGTTATGTGATCCTGAAAAAAATGACCTGCTATAATGCATATGCTCTTAAAAGGAAGCACTTGTATATTTCTCATTGACTTATAATGGGGAGGTCACGAAATTGACCTGACCTTAGGACAATGATATTAAATCCGAGATAAATGAATTGCAGGTACTTATGACGTCATGAAATGCTGTAAGTTTCAAATATCTCGGACAAACCCTGTGGCTTTGGCACGACCACAAACTTGTATGAAGGTAAGGTTTTAACGTGACCTGCTGACCTGACTTGAGATGACCCGAGGTCGAAAATTTTACACCATGTGGGTAATTGACGCCCAAACAGCTGTACAATCTTTGGTGGCGCTGCGCTCTGTTTTGTTCCCGATATTCCCAACAAAAAAACTCAGTGGGATTCTCCACCAGGGCGAGGGTATAAGTAACATATTCATTTACAAAAAAAAACCTGTAAATAACATATAACGCGCAGACCATAGCAGCAGTCCAGGGGTGCAGCCAGGGGGGTGGGGTTGCTATGGGGGCTAAAGTCCCCCCGTCGCGGCTCAGAGGGGCCCATCCCGGGTCTGAAAGGGGCCCATCGTGGACTCGGAAAGGGTGCATTTCAGGCATGGTTGAGCTTTTCAGAAAAAGTTGGCTGGGAAAAATGTCATATGGGCTGGTTGTTTTCAATGGTTCAGGTGAAAAATGGTAATTCCAACGCCAGGAAACCTTCAAATCTGACAAAAGTTGGTGGGGCAAAACACAAAGTTGGTGGGGCAGTTGCCTCACCATTTGAATAGGAAACTCCACCCGTGATTTCAAGCCTGATAAAACCAAATTTAGCCACAGAAAGCGAACATCTCAGGTCCAGACAAGGCCCATTTCAGCTCTCAGGCCCGGGAAGGGCCCATCTTAAGTCCGGAGAGGGCCCATCTTGGGCTCAGAAAAGGCCCATCTCATGTCCGGAAAGGGCCCTTCTTAGGCTCTGAATTGGCCCATCTTAGGCTCTGAATGGGCCATCTTAGGCTCAGTATGGGTCCATCTCAGATTTTTAATGGGCCCATCTTGAACTCAGAAAAGGCACATCTCAGGTTCTGAAAGGGCCCATCTTGTGCTCAGAAAGGGCCCATCTCAGGTCTGGAAAGAGCCAATTTTAAGACAATGGGCTCATCTTAGGCTCAGAATGGGCCCATCTTAGGCTCTGAATTGGACCATCTCAGGTTTTGAAAGGGCCCATCGTGAACTCAGACAGGGCATATCTCAGGTCTGGAATGGGTCCATCTTAGGCTCAGAATGGGCCGGTCTCAGGTTTTGAAAGGGTCCATCGTGAATTCAGAAAGGGCCCCTCTCATGTCTGAAAATGGCCCATTTTAGGCTTTGGAAGTGAGCAGCCTGCATCTCAAGTCTGGAAAAGGCCCATATCTGCTCTTAGGCGCGGGAAGGGCACATCTCAGATCCGGTGAGGGCCCATCTTTGTCTCAGAAAGGGCCCATCTCAGGTCTGGAAAGGGCCCATCTTAGGCTGTGAATGGGCCCGTCTTAAGATCAGAATGGTCCCATCTCAGGTTTTGAAAGGGCCCATCGTAAACTCAGAAAGGACCCGTCTCAGGTCTGGAGATGGTCCATTTTAGGCTTTGTAAGTGAGCATCTCAGTTCTGGAAAAGACCCATGTCTGCTCTTAACCCTCTTTGTAACAGGGGGGGGGGAGGCGGATTGCCCCCCCCCCTAATTTTTTTCGCAGATATCTCCAGAACGGCTGAAACCAGGTCCATGAAATTTGGGGACTTTTCCCAAAATATATTTTCCCATATGGAGTCAAATTTTTGAGTTCTTAACCTGATCAGACGCGGTTCCAGGGCACGGTTTTGGGAGGGTTCGGCGTCGACATTTGGCGATAATACGGAACTGCGATCTTCACGGTTTCTTCCTAAATGCCTCAAGTATGAAGGAGTTACATCGGTTTACGGTGATTACAACAAGTTCAAATTAGTTAATGTTAATTAAATATAATACAAATTGCATGGCAGAGGCGGTTTCAGGGGCTTGAAAAAGGGGGGGGGTTCCAGCAAGTATTCAATGCTTGGCGGGAAGCTAATAGAGCGATGTAAGAGGCATTTGTAGCTATAAAGATGTATCAAAATAGCTTCTCCTTTCATTATTTGCATAATTTATTACATATAGAGTTGCAGGGGCGTGTTCAGGCACATGCAAAGACTGGCATGGTGATGACGATATGCCAGCGATTACGGCGCAATAGACGGTTAGCCTATAACGATATATGCACATATGAGGCCAAGCGAGGGAATAAAGTCATTTCTTTGGCAGAGGCGCGCTCAGGAATGGAAGAAAGGGGTCACAACAAACTGCAACTGCAAGGAAACTAAGATGCATGGGCCTACAATGACATAACATACTGCAGTTTTCGGATGAAACACGCAACACAGGGTACTCTACGCACGATTATAAGAAAATAGGCGAGTCCAGGTAGGGTAAAATGGGGGCAAGCAATGTGAATTGAAGTTATAAGTGAAATAGTCACTGTTGACTAATTAGTATCATAATAGCGGATAATATACTTATCAAAAGGTCTTGTGCCTCCCCAGTTTGGATCCTGGATACGCCTATGATGAAGTACAACATGCAAAAAGGAACTATCTACGATCTGTAGTTTATTTATAGTGCTGGGTAGCAACTTGCCTGCGGTTACTATTTTTCCATATTTGACCTTCCTTTTTCACTAACCTGTTACCGCCTATGGCAAAAATATGATTTAGAACTGTTTTGTCTAATGTCACAATAACATACCATTTAATTTATAAAAAAAACATAAAAAATAGTTTTGTTTCGCATTTGCTTCACCCCCATATTGAGTGACCTGCACACGCCTATAATTTTTGAATTTTCCAAAGTCACCGCCATCTATCAATTTCCAATTTAATCTCTATCGATTCCCATTGGTTGTGTTAAAATTGGTTGATAAGCATGACAGCTGATCACAAATACCACTAAAATTTATAGCGTTTGCCCCCCTGTTGCCCCCTATCAAAAATTTCGATTTGTTTATTTTTTAGAAATATAGATCGTGTTGAGGGAAACGAAACGCCGTTTCATTTTTGAAAATCGGACGGATAGATCTCGAGATCTCCGGGGGGGGGGGCGGAATCCCCCCTCCCTGTTACAAATAGGGTTAAGCCAGGTAAGGGCCAGTTTTAGGTTCTGAATGGGCTCATCTTAGGCTCAGAATGGGCCCATCTTAGGCTCTGAATTGGCCCATCTCAGGTTTTGAAAGGACCCATCTTTAGACCAGAAAAGGACCATCATCGGCTCAGATGCCTGATGCCTCAGAAAGCTGCCCATCTGGCATCTCGGGGGGGGGGACAAAGGTCCATTTAGCTAAAATTGGAGGGAAAATGCCCCTGCCCTCGGGCCCCGGGCGAATTGGGTTACATTAACCATGCAGCGTCAGGCGTCAGCAGAGTACGGGGGACGGGGCATTGACAAACATATAAATCAATACAATGACAATGAGCTGATGCAGAACAAAAGCCTTAGTCGAATGAATCCTTGATCCGCTTTTGTCATCATGATTCGTGATCCCATTGTTTTTCAGATTTGTGCGAGAGGTTTTGGTAATTGGTGGTATCCAGTAGTGGCGGAAGCGGGGGAGGGGGCAGGAGGGACAAGTTGCCCCCCAACTCCAGCCGAATTGAACATTAACCCTCGCCCTACTGTGGGGGGGGGGGGGGGCTGACAGGCCCCCCTGAGGTTTTTCTTGAATACCTTTTGACACATGGAGTGCACCTTGCTGAAATTTTTGATAGCTGAGTTTACAACAATTATACGTAGGCTGTAAAAATTTAATTGAAATTGGTCTAGAAGTTTGGGAGATAATAATGTTTTGATGACGTCATGTTGGTAAAAGAATGAGAAATATTGGACACATTGTAGAAAACATATTTTTTAACAAATTCCAAACTCAATTCACAAAAAAAAATGCAAAATGGCATTCTCTTTAAAATGAAAATCTTTGATTTTAAACACTGGGTTTTTTACCCCTAAAATAAAATAAAACTGATTTTTGGAAAAATCCCCACAAAATCAAAATTTTCAAAGATATTTGAAAAACCGGAATACATGTGAGACAAATGAGTATGGGTAATACCCATACCAAATTTTAAAGCAATATCTTCATTTTTGACTGAGTGATGGTTTCCGAAGTGTAAGAAACTAATGACGTCATTTTTAAAATAACTTTTTTGACATTTTTGGACAGGATACGAACAAATAATTACCTTTTTTGTATTTCTGAGCCAAAACTGGTGGTCTAGGAACATGCCTTTTTATTTACATTTATCAATTTCTAATTTTGAGGTTTTCTGGAGTGCAAAATCGCTGTTCTGGACGTGGTAAATCCGAGGTCATTCACGTGACCTGGAAGGTCACCCGTTGACCTGAAACCTAAAAAATACATACTGTTAGATTCCACTCATGACAGGCAACATGCTGGTTCTTACCGCATTGCTCTAAGTTGCTTGGTTTAGAAGTTAACAGGGGGGCCTGTCAGCCACCCCCCACGTAGGGCGAAGGTGAAAAAAGGGCCAGGGTTAACCCTTTGGCGTTGCATGAAAAGAATATACTTTAAAAAATCAACTTTGCCCCACCCCCTAACTCTATGCAGAGCTTCCGCCACCCCTGATGTTGTCATCCCCTCTGCCCTTTCCCTTGCTAGACCCCACGGCTTCACTAGCGAATCCAGGAGGGGGGGGGGGGCAAATCGGCAATGGCGCCGCCACTGCACACTAACCAACTATAATTACTAGGGACAAATCCAAGTGCACATGTACTTTAACCTGGGACCAAGGGCGCCGCCACCTTCCGAAAAAAAGTTGGGGGGGGGGGGGGGGCAGAGGCATTCTGAAGTCGATTATTTCCTTGCAGCACTTATTCCATGCAGCGCCCATGACATTACGCCCATAGGCGTAATGTCAAAATCTGAAAATGTTGGGGGAGGGGGGGGGGGGGGGGGGGGAGGGGGGACACGTCTCCCAGTCCCCCCTGTGGCGGAGCCCCTGCATGGGACCATATTAGGGATGGAGGAGAAAAAAATGAATTACAATAAAAAACAATTCAAATAAATAAGAAGGCCTATTCAAATACAACCAAATAAAATCAAACGATTTTTTTTTCATGAAAATTTCAAAACAAATGCATGTTTTGTTTGTTTGTTGTTGTGTGTGTGTGTGTGTATGTGTGTGTGTGTGTGTGTGTGGGGGGGGGGGGGGGGGGGGGTCAGCTAATGCTAAGGGCCCCACTTCGGTTAGCCCCCCCCCCGTTGCAAAATCCTGGCTGCGCCCCTGCAGTAGACTCGTGAGCGCGCGGTCCACACACCACTTGGACCGAAGCAGCCTTATCCTAACCAAACAAAACTAGGAATCTACCTGAACGTCTAGTAACTTTAACTTATCCCAAATATGATCCCATGCTTTAGTACACGTGCATTCGGTTTTGCCGTTAGTAATTTGTCAATGTCCCTAGCTACTCTGAAGCCGTGGCGACGCCATTGAGAGCAGTTCTTTTCACTTCATTTCCAAACATATTCCATCGTATACGTGATATATCATCGCCGACCGAAGCGGTGCACATCCGCACTCACAGTTTCAGCTATTGAATATAGATGTCGCGCAGATCGCCATCCCGGGCTTCGTAGGCGGCGCCGATTGCCAGAAGGGTTGGTCCAGCCAGCATGGGCGTCGCCACCACTACGGACAGTACGGACAGTGTCCGTACAAGTTGGTGAACCTCCAAAAACTTGTACGGACTGTCCGTACAAGTTTGCGGAACCACTTGAAGGTGTATAATTAGGTAGATATATCGATTCCTGCAAATGTTTATAAATTATCATTATCTCCAGATGGACTATTTGTGACGAATCGTGATGAATTACCTCTATTCATGGAACATATTGCTCAATAAAAAACAAAACATCGTATTGTCCCCTCCCCAACTTGAACGCACAAATAGCCAGTTGGAATGAAATGTTAGCGTTTTTCGTCTGGAGTTCGGAATATGTGCGAAAATAGCAAGAGGCATTGACATTTCGGCCTTGTCATTGCTAAAACGTTTAGCCGTTTAGTGAGCGGTGCTTGATGTAAAAGCGGGTGCTGAAAGTTTGGAGACGATATTGGCGGTAGTTTACGAGATATTGCGAAATAGGCGCAATATCTCGTAAACTACCGCCCTACCTATTTTTTTTTAAAGGCAATGCAAGGAACAAACGGGAGAGCTAGAGACGTGCTAGCTAGAGACGCGTGATTGATACCGCAGTGTTTATCTCGTCGAGATACGTCTCCCCATATGCAACATGACCAACCTGGGTCACCAAATGACCTTGACCTGAGGTCATATTATGAACTTTACCCGACCTGGTCACCATAAGTATCGGTCGGATTGTCTTGACCAGACAAGCACGATGGCGTTAAAAATATTGCTCGATCTGTATTAGGTAAAAAGTTATGCACGAACAACTTTGGGAAGAAAATGCCAGCATGATCTTTGGTTACCTCTGGAGCCTACTAGTCCCTAAACTATTGACATTATATGCAATTTGAGGACAACTGAGCGATAACATTTTTCAAGAGCTTTCGATTGCGTTTCTCCGTTTGTTCCAAGCCATCATAGTTTCCGAGTTATTTGGGGTGTTTCTGGAGCGAAGTGCTAAACTTGGAAAATTTGAACTTTTGATGACCTCTGGTGACCTCAATATTGACCTGAACGAAAATGTCACAAGCGTAGGAACATGGGGCCGGGACTCGGGAGGCCGTGGCTGCCCCACTTTTCGGCTATTTTTTCTCTCCAATTTTTGTTGGCTAATTTACCCAGATATACACCCAAAAAACATGTGTTTTTTTCTTCTCGAAAGCAATATATTTCGATAAAATAGACACGGATTTTCAGTAGGTATAGATTGCAAACATGCCGTAAAGTCGGCCCGGCCCTTATATCCCTCGGAACAGTGTGAGTTCCAGTTAGCGCTTTGGTCGCAGCAGGATATGGTGGATCCACTACATTGTGTGCTTCGAATGAAGAATAGAAGTGAGCTGTAAAGTCTAGGAATTTTGTTGAAATAAATATTTGCTAAAATTGGTAAGTACAAATGTAATGATTATCTCATCATTGCTTACACAAATACAGGGTGTTCGGAAAAAACATACTCTGGATTTTAGCTCGTGCTTCAGTATGCACGTGTCAATGTTTTTAACCCGCGCGGCGCTGGGGGGTAAACTTTACCCCCCCTCCCGGGTTTTTGCTATAGATTCAAAACTACACTAGATATCGACGCGAAACTTTCAGTACCTTATCTGGCATCGATTTGACGTCTTCAGATAAATTTTGGAGAAAATCGGTCGAGAAGTTTTTGCGAAAATAGCGTTTTAGTGACGTCATGTAACGCCATTTTCGGTCCAAAATGGACGAAACTTTGATCGATGATAGAACAGCGAGTATTGAAGCAAATTAGAAACAAAGCACGTCAAAAGGAAGGAAATGACATTCTCTACAAGATGGTTATCTCGGATTTGCACAATTTTGATTTTCTGATCCCCAAAATGCAAAAAATCGTTTTTTTTTCTTCAAAGTTTACAAAATCCAAAATTGTAAGAATTTTCAAAAAACCGGAAGACATGTCAGATAACCATCTCTAATGAGTGACTATTCCAAATTTCAAACAAATATCTATATTTTAAACCCCCAAATGACACTAATAAGTGTTCAATGTGATGGACGCATTTGAAAAAATCGCAAATTATGACATTTTTAGACATCGTACACAGAAACAAATTGCCCCATTGGATTGCTGTGGAAAAACTGAACCGTAAACATGTGTCGGTTATTGCAAATTTTGGATTTCAAAATTTGACCTTTTTTGCCTGATCTTGACATGACCTTGAGGTCAAATGTCAAAATAATCATTATTTTTGGATTCTAAGTCTGAAATAACCCATGAGACATATGTCACATGGGTTTCATATTACTTTTTCACAGTGTGACCTTTTGTGACCTGACTTTGACCTTGACCTGTACTTAGTATGATATTCATACTCAAGCATTACCCTCTCCTTATATTTAGAAGTGTTTTGGCAGAGTTTCGGCGCGCTGCTGTTGATAGTCCGGTCTCTGCAGCCAATAATCTCGAAAACAGGTGGATTTGACCTTTGACCTGACCCTGATCTGATATGTGACCTTTTAAATAAAATTTTAAGAACTACTTAGAATCTTCCTATCGAGAGCTTCCGATCGCCGCCTTGCGCGTCTCGCTGCGATTATTGGTTCGGGAGATAAGAGGGGGGGGGGGGGTAAAATTTACCCCCCAGCGCGGCGCGTTCGGATGGAGACCCCAGCCCTCGCCCTACGTGATATTTTTTCACCTTCGCCCTACGGGGGGGGGGGGGGGGGTGACAGGCCCCCTGTTAACTTCCAAACCAAGCAACTTAGAGCAATGCAGTAAGAACCAGCATGTTGCCTGTCATGAGGGGAATCTAACAGTATGATATTTTTAGGTTTCAGGTTAACGGGTGACCTTCCAGGTCAAGTGAATGACCTCGGATTTACCACGTCCAGAACAGCGATTTAGCTCTTCAGAAAACCTCAAATTTAGAAATTGATAAATGTAAATAAAAAGGCATGTTTCTAGACCAGTTTTTGCTCAGAAATACAGCAAAGGTAATTATTTGTTCGTATCTTGTCAAAAAGTCAAAAAAAGTTATTTGTAAACATGACGTCATCAGTTTCTTACACTTAGGGAGCCATCACTCAGTCAAAAATGAATATATTGCTTTGAAATTTGGTATGGGTATTGTCCATACAGAGTTCTCTCACATATATTCCGGTTTTTCTAATATCCTTGAAAATTTTGATTTTGTTGGGATTTACAAAAACAACAAAAAACAAATTTAGAGGTCAAAAACCAAAAAATTTGAAAGTCCGAGATTGCCATTTTAAAGAAATTGCTATTTTGTATTTTTGGTGAATTTCGTTTGCAATTTTCTTTAAAACTCTGTTTTCTACGATTTTTCAAATATTTATCATTTCTTTTACCAACATCACGTCATAAAAACATCATTATCTCCCAAACTGCCAAACTAATTTCAATTAAATTTTTACAGCATACGTATAATTGTTGTAAAATCAGCTAACAAAAATTACAGCAAGATGCATTGCATGTATACAAAAGTTATTCAAGAAAAACCTCAGGGGGGCTGTCAGCGCCCCGTAGGGTGAGGGTTAAAACTTGCCATGATTGTCATGACACCTATAGCTGGGAACATGGCAAAACCGAAGAACACAGAAATAAGTCCTTTGAGACGTGCAGTTATTAGTTGTCATGTGAGTGTACCGCGCCCCCGGACTGGCCGTGCCTGGGTGCGCCCGTGACCGTGACCGGGTCAGCTGACGCGGCTCGGCCCGGCGTGGCCCCCGGCACCGAGGCCGGGGAGTTGGCTCCAGGTTGGAACAGCGGTGGGGAGTCCTGTGTGCGGCGCTAAGGCACCGAGACCTTTAGTGACTGTGAATACAACAAGCTATTTCGGCGAAGTGCGCGATGACCTGCTCCGCACTCACGCTGTCCTCATTGACCAGCTGATGACCACTATGACCAGCTGATGACCGCACTCATTGACCAGCAAATCATCGCCATAAGGCAGCACCGCCCGCTCGCCATAAGGCAGCACCGCCCGCTCGCCATCAGGCAGCACCGCCCGCTCGCCATAAGGCAGCACCGCCCGCTCGATATAAGGCAGCACCGCCCGCTCGACATAAGGCAGCACCGCCCGCTCGCCATCAGGCAGCACCTCAGGCAGCACCGCCCGCTCGACATCAGGCAGCACCGCCCGCTCGACATCAGGCAGCACCTCAGGCAGCACCGCCCGCTCGACATAAGGCAGCACCTCAGGCAGCACCGCCCGCTCGCCATAAGGCAGCACCGCCCGCTCGACATCAGGCAGCACCTCAGGCAGCACCGCCCGCTCGACATAAGGCAGCACCTCAGGCAGCACCGCCCGCTCGATATAAGGCAGCACCGCCCGCTCGACATAAGGCAGCACCTCAGGCAGCACCGCCCGCTCGCCATAAGGCAGCACCTCAGGCGGCACCGCCCGCTCGCCATAAGGCAGCACCGCCCGCTCGACATCAGGCAGCACCTCAGGCAGCACCGCCCGCTCGCCATAAGGCAGCACCTCAGGCAGCACCGCCCGCTCGCCATAAGGCAGCACCGCCCGCTCGACATCAGGCAGCACCTCAGGCAGCACCGCCCGCTCGCCATAAGGCAGCACCTCAGGCAGCACCGCCCGCTCGACATAAGGCAGCACCGCCCGCTCGACATCAGGCAGCACCTCAGGCAGCACCGCCCGCTCGCCATAAGGCAGCACCTCAGGCAGCACCGCCCGCTCGACATAAGGCAGCACCGCCCGCTCGACATAAGGCAGCACTGCCCGCTCGACATCAGGCAGCACCTCAGGCAGCACCGCCCGCTCGCCATAAGGCAGCACCGCCCGCTCGACATAAGGCAGCACCTCAGGCAGCACCGCCCGCTCGCCATAAGGCAGCACCTCAGGCAGCACCGCCCGCTCGACATAAGGCAGCACCGCCCGCTCGACATCAGGCAGCACCTCAGGCAGCACCGCCCGCTCGACATAGGCAGCACCGCCCGCTCGCCATAAGGCAGCACCTCAGGCAGCACCGCCCGCTCGACATAAGGCAGCACCGCCCGCTCGCCATAAGGCAGCACCTCAGGCAGCACCGCCCGCTCGACATAAGGCAGCACCTCAGGCAGCACCGCCCGCTCGACATAAGGCAGCACCGCCCGCTCGACATCAGGCAGCACCTCAGGCAGCACCGCCCGCTCGACATAGGCAGCACCGCCCGCTCGACATCAGGCAGCACCGCCCGCTCGACATAAGGCAGCACCGCCCGCTCGACATCAGGCAGCACCTCAGGCAGCACCGCCCGCTCGACATAGGCAGCACCGCCCGCTCGACATCAGGCAGCACCGCCCGCTCGACATAAGGCAGCACCGCCCGCTCGACATCAGGCAGCACCGCCCGCTCGACATCAGGCAGCACCGCCCGCTCGACACTCGCGTCCTGCCCCAGCACAGTCCGGACGACGGCCTTCATCACTTGGGGGGCAACATTGAGCCCGAAGCCCAGACGCGTCAGGCAGTAACACATCACATCACAGCCAAGCACCGCGGCCCGCGCCTGAGCCCGCGTCACAGTCTGCCCGACACTGCGCCGCGCGAAATACAATGTTCCTTCGGACGCCGGGGTGACCGGCGCTCACATGCAGCTCGGCCACGGCCGCTGCACTCGCGTCTCCCTCGGCCACAGACGCCGCACCCGCATCTCCAGGGCGTATTTTAACATAGTAACTGGGGTGGCAATTGCCACCCCAGTCATGAAGAATGCCACCCCACTGACGGCACTTTACCACCCCAGTTAAACAGATGCTGAAACGCCCCTCTCGGCGATAAAGTAGCCCCCGGCAAATGAGGCCGCCCCTTGCATCAAAGAAGATCAATCCAAATTAAAATACCGTCCATTTCAGCAGGGGCGGAACCACCTATACGGACAGTACGGAATGTCCGTACCGTTTTTAACGTGAGCCTAAGGCGCCCCCCCCCCCGCCCCGGACCATTTATGTTTTGCAATTAGCACCGCCAGCAGGACAGGCACCAGTGGCGTACAGAGTACACGGTCATTCAGGGCATGACCTGGTGATTTGGACTCGAGGTGTCCATGCAAAGCTGGCGCCCCTCCGATCAGTGACGGCGCCCCTCCGGCCAGTGACGGCGCTCCTCCGACCAGTGACGGCACCCCTCCAACCAGTGACGGCGCCCCTCCGGCCAGTGACGGCGCCCCCTCCGATCAGTGACGGCGCCCCTCCGACCAGTGACCGCACCCCTCATGTCACAGTCACAGGATGTATTTGTCATGGATCCACATCTTTGCGGTGGCTTTTCACCAGACACGCCAAATGAAATTTAAACAACGACAGTTAAAAAGGTAAGGCAATCGCCTAAGCCGAACATATTCCGCAGTCCGCACAATGTAGATGCATGCATGTAAGATGAGTACAACACTTCAGTCGCGACTATACAATATTGCTCGTTTCAGCACGGCACGGAACGATGGTCCACATGTTGGATCAAGACGCAGTTTGTTTAGCATGTTGACGCCCCTGCTACACAGTCTGCGCCTGCCGGCTTCTGTTCGGATACGCGGTAGAGTGACGCGACCGGCGTGTCTGGTGTTGTGGTCGTGCAGATCGTGGGCACGCGGTCCAATGGTGTCTGGTATGTGCTCAGGGTTGCCGGTCGTCATGGCTCGTTGGACTGCAGACACCGTATGGTACTCAACCAGCTCAGTCGCGCGTAGCCAGCCGAGCTGAACGATAGCGTCTGACACGTGGTCGCTGCGTCTGCGGCCGCTGACTACTCGCGCGCAAAAGTTGACGATTTTTTTTTGTACCCGGTGAATTTGGGTAGCACCGCAGGAACCATACACGCTCAAACAGTAGCGCACCACTGACAAAGCGAGGGATTGCACTATGATTTTCATGGTGCCTGATGGCAGCACATGCCGAGCATGGCTCTGGGCGGTCAAAATCTCTGTGCACCTGGAGGTCAATGCATCAATGTGCGCCTTATAGTTCAGGTTACGGTCCATGTGTACGCCTAAGTTCTTAACAGTGGGTGACTCTGTGACATATGACCCGTTAAATCGAAGTGTGACTGTCGGGAGGCTCTTCAGCATAGCGGGAGGCCCAAACACAATCATCTGAGTTTTAGCGGCATTGATCTTCATGTCATTATAGCATGACCATTGGAAGACAGTTTCGAGCGTCTCCTCCATGAGAGAAATGATGGTCGGCAAATTTTGTTTTTCCCCGTGATAAGAATCTGTGAGTCGTCCGCGAACTGCACAGTCGTGACGCCGTCCGGAACATGCAAACTCAGGTCGTTTGCAAAGAGCATAAACAGCACGCAGCTCAGACTCCCTCCCTGGAACACGCCCAAGTTGTTCTCCCGAGGCCGGCTAGTGACGGCGCCCCTCCGGCATGTGAAGGCGACCCTCTGGCCAGTGACGGCGCCCCTCCGGCTAGTGACGGCGCCCCTTCGGCCAGTGACGGCGACCCTCCAGCCAGTGATCAAGCCCCTCCGGCTAGTGACGGTGCCCCCTCCGGTCAGTGACGGCGCCCCTCCGGCCAGTGAAGGCGCCCCTCCGGCCAGTGATGGCGCCCCTCCGGTCAGTGACAGCACCCCTCCGGCTAGTGACGGCACCCCCTCCGGTCAGTGACGGCGCCCCTCCGACGAGTGACGGCGCCCTTCCGAATAGTGACCGCCCCTCTCCGCCCGTGACGCGCCCCTGGCCAGTGACGACGCCCCTCTGGCCAGTGACGACGTCCCTCCGACCAGTAACGGCGCCCTTCTGGCTAGTGACGGCGCCCCTCCGGCTAGTGACGGCGCCTCTCTGGCTAGTGAAGGCGCCCCTCTGGCCAGTGACGGCGCCCCTCCGACTAGTGACCGCCCCTCTCCGCCCGTGACGCGCCCCTGGCCAGTGACAGCGCTCCTCCGGCTAGTGACGGAAGCGCCTCTCCTTCCGCACAGTGCGGAAGGAGAGGCGCCCCCCGCGGTGATTTCCCCCAAAACTTAACCGTTTTTAACCCGCGCAATGCAGGGGGGTTGATTTCCGCCCCCCCCCCCCTCAGGTTTTTTGCAAATAGCGATAAAACGTCGGCGCGCAGCGCCGCCGGGTTTTGGCATACCTGTTAGGACATCAATTGCGCACACTTGCATAAAAAAATAACCTCTGGTCATCTCAGGTCAGGTCACGAGACCAGGGCAAGTGACCCCAACTTCAAAAATGTTTGCAGTTGTGCCAAAGTCAGAGTTTCTCACCGATGAGTTTGAAACTTACAGGATATCATGAGGCCATAAGTACTTACAATTCTTTAATCTAGGAATTTTTATAACGGTGGCCTAAGGTCAGGTCAATTTCGTAACCTCCCATAATAAGCCAATGGGGAAATATACAAATGCTTCCTATTTCAAGGATATTCATGATATTAGTCCAATTACTTATGGATCATGTTATTAAAGGAGGCTCTTGATGATCCAAGTGTAAGTTTTGTTCAGTGACCCCAATGGGGTAATTTGAGGTCATACGAGGTCACCATCACTTTTGGCAATAACTCCCGACATAATGAAGATAGAGAAGTAAAACAGACAGCAATGGGTTTGTATCGTCGAGAAACGTCTTTCCATATACAATATACCCTACTTAGGTCACCACTTGACCTCGACCTGAGGCCATTTTTTAAGTTGACTTAACAAGGTCACCATGTATATCATTCGAAGCGACTTGACGAGATAAGCACAATTATCTAAACAGTTTGGAGTCATCTTTATTCAATAAAAAGTTAATAGCGAAAAACAATTTTGCAAAAAAAAACAGCATTGTTTTTTTTTACCTCTGGAGCCTCAAATATTGACCTGAGATCAGATTTGAGGACATTTTGTCGATTGAAAATTTAACTGGCTGGCCTTTGTTTTTGTTGTGTGTTTCTTCCTAACTAGCATAGTTTCCGAGATATATGAGAATTTCTGGAGCGAAGTCCTAAAACAGGGAAAAACTGGCAAATTTGACCTTTGATGACCTCTGGTGACCTCAACTTTGACCTGAGTTAAAACAATACTGAATACTTTCGATAGAACTTGTATCAAGCTATCAAATACCGTTTTCCGCTTGGCGCTACGTAGCGTAGTTTTTGAGATCTCATGGGGGGCGGAAATCAACCCTCACCATTTCGTGTTCGGCGCAAACCCCCTGCAGTGCGCGGGTTAACCCTATTTGTAACAGGCTCCTGGGCACCCCTATTTGTAACAGGGGGGGGGGGGGATTCTGCCCCCCCCCCGGAGATCTTGAGATCTACCCGTCTGATTTTCACAAATGAAACAGTGCTTGGTTCCCCTCAACACGATCTACATTTCTAAATAATAAAAAAATCTAAATTTTGGATAGAGGGCAACAGGGGGGCAAAAACTACAAATTTGAGTGGTATTTTTTATCCAACATAGCTTTCATGTTTATCGACCGATTTTAACACAACTAATAGGAATCAATAATATTTAATCGGAAATTGATATATGACGGTGACGTTTGAAAATTAAAAAATCATAGGCGTGTGCAGGTCACTTAATATGGGGGTGAAGTAAATGCGTAATAAAACCTTTTTTGATGTTGTTTTTTGATAAATTAAATGGTATGTGATTGTGACATCAGACAAAACCGTTATAAATCAAATATTTTGCCATAGGCGGTGCCAGGTTAGTGAAAAAGGGAGGTCAAATTTGGAAAAAAATATTAACCGCAGACAAGTTGCTACCCAGCACTATAAATATGTTACTGATCGTAGATAGTTCCTTTTTGCATGTTGTACTTCATCATAGGCGTATCCAGGATCGAAACTGGGGCGGCGCAAAACCTTTTGATAAGTATATTATCCGCTAATATGATACTAACTAGTCAACAGTGACTATTTCACTTACAACTTCAATTAAAATTGCTTACCCCCTTTTTACCCTATCTGGACTCGCCTATTATCTTATAATCGTTCGTAGAGTAGCCTGTGGTGCGTGTTTCATCCGAAAACTGCAGTATGTTATGTCATTGTACGCCCATGCCTCTTAGTTTCCTTGCAATAATATGGCCCCCTTTCTTCCATTCCTGAGCGCGCCTCGGCAAAAAATGACTTTATTAACTTCTATGACCTCATATGTGCATATATCATCATAAGCTAAACGCCTATTGCGTCGTTATCGCTGGCATATCGTCATCACCATGCCAGTCACCCCCTTTTCATGTGCCTGAACACGCCCCTGAAACTCTATATGTAATAAATTATGCAAATAATGGAATAAAATGCTATCTTTTACATCTTGATAGCTATAAATTCCTCTTACATCGCTCTATTGGCTTCCTGCCAAGCATTGAATACTTCCTGGACCCCCCCCCCTTTTCAAGCCCCTGAAACCGCCTCTGTCATACAATTTTTATGATATTTCATTAACATCAACTAATTTTCACTTGTTGCAATCACCGTAAACCGATGTAACTCCTTCATACTTGATGCAATTAGGAAGAAACCGTGAAGATCACATTTCCGTATTATCGCCAAATGTCGCCTCCGAACCCACCCAAAACTGGGCCCTGGAACCACCTCTGTTCAGGTTAAGAACTCAAAATTTTGACTCCAAATGCGGTATTCAACTCTATGAAAAGTCCCAAAATTGCATGGGACTGCTCCCAGCCGTTGTGGAGATATCTGCGAAAAAAAACATGAGAGGGGGGGGGGGGGGGGGGGGGGGGGAAGGGGGGAATCCGCCCCCCCCCTGTTACAAAAAGGGTTAAGCAATTACATTTATAGTTTGCAAAATTGGGTCTAGGCTAGTGCCGCCGCTGATTGGCTGACAGCCACTTTTCAACCAATCCCACTTTGTCAGCCAATCAGCGGTGGTATATAGCTCAATAATAACGTCATCAGCTCAAATTTAAACAAACTTAATTTGTATAAAGTTAAGTGACTTTTCGTGCGAAAAAGTATCACCATCGTTTTCAGCAGCACTTACATCAGCCCAATTTTCTCTACTACAACCAGCGTATATTTGACAACTTTCAGAAAGGTGAAACATTCCCTTTAAGTGTCTGGCAGAGGTTCTCCTTGGCGGTAATTGCTGGCACTGGCGGATCTAGGGGGGGGGGGGGGATCAGGGAAAACGCCCCCCCCCCCCCACATAGGAATCTAGAAGGGGCATTCAATACAAGCACGGATACGCGATTTACGCGATTTAGCGATTCATACGCGATTTAGCGACCACAGAGCGGTACTAGCTTTCGTTTTGTAGTACGGGAAACGGCCTACCATGTGGACGTTCCTAAATATATGGGCACAAATTTCCCGGCATGATGTCCATCGGTGGAACCAACATGTCATAAGTGTTTGTGAGATCTTTCCGAATGTATTTGAGCTTAATTTGGTTCATCCCACAATTACCGGAAGGCGAGAAACCATGCGACGGGGCGGTCGTCTCAGCGTTGCAGCCTACCACGGGGCGGGCGGTATACTAGCTGTCCTTTTAGTAGTTCGGGAAACGGCAGTGGCTGCGCGTAGTCGCGGATTACAATAGAAAGTGGGCGGAGTTACCTATCCATACTTACTTTATCCATGCTAAAGTATGCCCCCTTCCCCGCGCGTTCCCTGCACTGAACGTGAAAAACAATGATCTTAGGAGAAAACTTCATGATGAAAACGGAAGTTTTTTTTCTCTCGAGTGATTGAATTTGAAGTTTGTCTGTAGGTATCCCTTTCTTCAATGACTCAGAAATGAACTTCCAACATTATGTAAAATTCTTGGTCTCAAGTCATCTCAGGTCAGGTCACCAGATCAGGTCACGTGATGACCTCAACTCCAAAACGTTTGCAGTAGTACCACAGCCACAGTTTTACGCTGATCAGTTTCAATCTTGCAGGACTTCATAAGGTCATAGGTACCAACAATTCGTTTATCTCAGATTTCTAATATCGGTGACCCAAGGTAAGGTCAATTTCGTGACCGCCAACACTGTGTTGTCAATAACTATTGACATAATAAATATAGAGGAGAGAAAATGGTACCAATGTGTTTGTCTCGTCGAGACACATCTCCCAATATGAAACATGACCAACTTGGGTCACCACTTGACCTTGACCTGAGTTCAAATTTCTCAGTTGACCTAACCCGGTCACCATGAATATGATTCGAAGCGCCTTGACAAGGCAAACGTGATGGCGTAAATACCATTGCTTTATCGGTATTAGGTAAAAAGTTATTTGTGAAAAACAGTTTTTGCAAAAAAAATCACCTTTTTGACATTTGATGACCTCTGGAGCCTAAACTGAATTAACCTGAGCTCAAATCTGAGGTCACCTATCTGAGGTCACCTAATATGAAACATGACCAACTTGGGTCACCACTTGACCTTGACCTGAGTTCAAATTTCTCAGAACTCAGGTCAAGGTCGATATGTCGATTGTATATTGCAAGGGCTTTCGATTGTTTTTTCCGTTTGCTGCTAACTATCATAGTTCTCGAGATATTTGGGAGTGTTCGAAGCAAAGTCCTGAAAACTTGAAAATCTGACCCTTGATGACCTCTGGTGACCTCAATATTGACCTGATACAAAAATGAACGACATACTTTCGAAAGAGCTTGTCTCGAGCTATCTAGCTAGTGTCGTTTTCCACTTGTCGCTACGTTGCGTGTTTTTGTTTTAGATAATAGGGGGGGGGGGCGAAACTCTGCCCTCCCCCTCCCGGATTTTCTCAATAACTTGAAAACTATGATAGATATCAACGTCAAACGTTCAGTACCTTACCCTGCATCAATTATACGTCTTCACACCAAATTCCAATGATATTGATATAGCGTTTTGGGAGATAATGACGTTTTAATGACGTCATGTCGTGGCATTTTGGGTGGGAAAACGATAAATGTTTGGACAATCGTAGACAGTAGTTTAAAGCAAATTGCAAATAACCAAAGAAACGTAAAAAGTAAGGCAATGACATTATCTTCCAAATGGCTATCTCGGATTTGGAAATTTTGTGTTTTTGACCCCCCCAAAAGAATAATAATAATAATAATATAAAATAATTGGGAACAAATGCACAAAATCATTTTTTAAAGTGAATTCCTTAAGCTTGAATACCAAAATAAGGTGATCGGCCCAAATCCGCGGAGGGAAAAATGGGGGGTACCTTTTGCCACAAAAAGATCCCCTACGGACAGAGGCTGGATCCGCCCTTGGCGTTTTTGGCGATGGTGCCCCTAATCGCCGAGTTGCCACCCCAGTTAAAATCCCTTAACATACGCCCTGCGCACCCCGCTCGGCCACAGCCGCTGCACCCACGACCCGCTCGGCCACAAACGCCGCACCCGCACCCCGCTCTGTCACAAATGCCGCACCCGCACCCCGCTCGGCCACAGACGCTGCACCCACGTCTCGCTCGGCGGACGCCGCGCGGACAGCCGGTTGTCCACTCACGGACCAGCCGTCACGCACTCGCATACGCTCAGCCTCTCTCAGCCACTCTCTAGGCACACACGTCAGAACGTCTGCACGGTTCTCCGCCGATCGAATCAGCACCACCGACAGGTCAAGTCCGAACTCGCTTGCCAGCTGGCGGATGATGTCAACACGGCGTCTGATGAGCACCTCACCATGTGCTTTGGTGCGGAGGCGAGCACGGCCAGTCAGATCATCGTCCACCCACCGATGCACTGTCGCCGAGTCCGTCCGTAGCTCGATGTCGCGCATGCTCCAGGCCACAGCCAAGTTCACACCTCGGATGGCCGCGTCTAACTCGGCCATATTGATGTGCGCCGACTCGTTACTGCGCAGCCAGCACGCATCCTCGATGACGCCGCCATACGGCAGCTCCACGACGACGCCCGCGGCCAGCGAGCTGGCGTCAGTCCACACCACCGCGCACTCACCCTCCACACACCGCACTCCTCGGGCCGGATCATCGGCGGACAGCCGAGCTGCGACAGCGTCCATGTGTTCGATCAGAGACGAATCTTTGGTGACGTCATCCCAGCCACGAGTCGCATCATTCACGCGGCGCTTCAACCATGCTGCTGCAGGGCGAAGCCACCCACAGACAGGCGACGACCCGCAGTGGGCGACGACCCGCAGACAGGCGACGACCCGCAGTGGGCGACGACCCGCAGACAGGCGACGACCCGCAGTGGGCGACGACCCGCAGACAGGCGACGACCCGCAGTGGGCGACGACCCGCAGACAGGCAGACCCGCAGACCCTCAGTGACCGACGAGCCGTCCACACCAGGCGAATGCGGCACGCCGCGTCACACGGGCCGGCGGCGGGCAGAGCGCGTTGTCGGGTGCGGCGTCTGTGGCGGAGGGAGACGCGAGTGCAGCGGCCGTGGCCGAGCTGCATGTGAGCGCCGGTCACCCCGGCGACCGAAGGAACATTGTATATGTGGTCAGAGGCTGTGTGCGGCCCGAGGGAGATCGGTCCGACTCCGCTGCGCCGGAGTTCGAGCCCGGGTCGGCGGAGGCAGGGGCTCCGGCAGCAGGAGGTGACGTGTTCGCGGTCGGCGATGCGCTGTGGGTGAGACAGCGGGGCACTCGGTGATCAGAACAGTCAAAACGCGGCACTGTGATAGGTTTGGTCTCCCGACAGGTTGTAGACGTGGATGGAATGCCGCGACATGTAAGGGACCTGCGGCGCTGCGTGCAACAAGCGTCACCCTGTGATGAGCGAGCTGAGGAAGATGACGATCTGCCACTGTTTGTTGATGTGCCGATACCGCGGGCTGATGTGCCGGCGCAGTGTACCGTAGATGTCACGCGTTCGTAAGTCCGGTTCGCACCGGGAGCGGGGACGAGCGGAACGTGAACGGGACGTAAACGGAGCGGAGCCGGAACAGGGAAAAGGCCTGTGAGTTGAACCGGCGGACGGTCTCCGCTCCCGTTTTTCACGCTCGCGGTGCGAACCGAGACGCGACGGTGCGACGGAGACCCGTTCCGCTCGATGGGAACGGCTGACCTTGGAAAGATGAATTCAGTTTATCTTTTTGAACGGAACGTGAGCGGAGCGTGAACGTATCCACAGAAGTGGCACAATGTCAGGCCGTTTGAGTTTGTGGAAAGCTGGGTGGTGAATATGTTTTATTTGTGGTAAATTATGTTCTTGTGATTTATTTTGTTCACTGTCCCGGAGATTTTCAATGGGCCTATACATGTTTAACATTTAGTTGTGGATTGCAGCTGCCTATACATTTGTATTTGAAAATAGCCACGACCCATTCAAGGGTTGTTTAACCTCAACCATTTCATTTTTGGTGTGGAAATCAGTGCTCAGAGAGTTTTGATGATTAATGTCATTGCCAGGTTTAATTGGGTGAAAATGTGTTGTTGATTCCATCAACTACACAAAGTAACTAAAGGCGTCCACTGTCATTTTTCCATAGTTTCAGAATTTCCGGGAATGTACAAGAGTGTATGAACGTCTTGAAACTACTGTGAACAGCAGACCGCTTGGGACCCTAATTTTCGGCGATAACTTTCGAATGCACCAACTGGCATGAACGAATTTTTCGCAATGGACGTTTCGGATCCTGTGCCAATTTGTATTACCAAGGTTGATTAATGTCAAACAAAAATATAGGACAATTTCCATTCACTCGTAATGTTAAAACTCGCGCAGAGAATTCAGTCAGTGAGCAGATGCTATCGCGAAAGGGAGGAGTTATGCTCTAACGTCAGAGCTTAGCTCCGCCCTGACTGACCCTAGAACTGGCGCTGTCCGACCCGTGACCGGTCAGTTGCGAGTGATGGGTGGAGTCAAGGGCGGGGCTACAGAGCGACCGGGCGTTAGCCTCTATTAGCATGTTGTTGCTTGATGGGACCCGACTGCCGCGTGTGAACTGCTCGGCTCGTTGGAGTTTATTTTTTTGCCGTCATGGTATTCTTGAACATTGATGTTAAAAGCATTTTCGGCTAAATAGAAGCATTACAAACGGTTTAAGTCGAAAATCAGCGAGCACCGGGAATCGAACACACCCTCGAAGAGATGAGCGTTCCGTCCGCTGTTTCCAGATTTTACGTTGATGGTGGCCCGCCGGACGGTTCTAGCGGATTTGATCTTTTCACGTTCCGCTCCGCTCACGTTCCACTCTTACGTTCCGCTCCTGGTGCGAACCAGCCTTAACTAGCGCACAGCAGGGGGGTTGATTTCCGCCCCCCCCCTCAGGTTTTTCAAAGATAGCGAAACAACGGCGGCGCTGCGCGCCGCCGGGTTTTGGCACACATGTCAGGACATCAATTTCGCAGACTTTGAAGAAAAAAATATCCTAGGGTCATTTCAGGTCAGGTCACCAGACCAGGTCAAGTGACCGCACCTCCAAACATGTTTGCAGTTGTGCCAAAGCCAGAGTTTTTCACCGATCAGTTTGAAACTTACAGGATGTCATGAGGGCATACGTACTTACAATTCGTTTATCTCGGAATTTTGATATCGGTGACCTAAGGACAGGTCAATTTCGTAGCCTCCCCATACTAAGTCAATGGGGAAATATACAAATGCTAAGGATATGCATGATATTAGTCCAATTACTTCTGGATCATGTTATTATAGGATATTATTGATTATCCAAGTGTAAGTTTTGTTCAGTGACCCCTATTGGGCCATTTAAGGTCATGCGAGGTCACCATCACTTTTTTGTCGATAACTCCGGACATAATGAAGATAGAGAAGTAAAACAGACATCAATGTGTTTGTCTCGTCAAGACACGTCTTCCCATATGCAACATGCCCTACTTGGGTCACCACTTCACCTTGACCTGAGGTCAAATTTGTAAACTAACTTAACAAGATGCCATGTATATCATTCAAAGTGTCTTGACAAGATAAACACAATGACGTAAACAGTTTTCCGTTATCTTTTTTACATAAAAAGTTAATAGCGAAAAAGGATGTAGCAAAAAAAACTTCATTTTTTTCTATTTTGACCTCTGGAGCCTCAAATATTGACCTAAGATCAAATTTGAGGACTCCTTACCGATTGAAAATATCCCTGTCTGGCGTTTGCTTTTTTATGTTTGTTTCTAACTAGCATAGCTTCTGAGATATATGGGAATTTCTGGAGCGATGTCCTAAAACAGGAAAAACTGGAAAATTTGACCTTTGATGACCTCTGGTGACCTCAATTTTGACCTGACCTAAAACAATAATAAATACTTTAGATAGAATATGTATCAAGCTATCAAATGCCGTTTTTTTTATCGCTACGTAGCGTATTTTTCGAGATCTCAGGGGGGGGGGGGGCGGAAATCAACCCCCTGCAGTTCGTGTTTGGCGCAAAGCCCCTGCAGTGCGCGGGTTAAGGTTCGGGGATCGTGGGCTGAGATCGCAGTGCCGCGGTCTGCAGAGGTTGTTCAGTAATCTGCTGAAGGAACTGTAGCACTGGATCCTGTTCTTAGGCGTAGCCAGCGCGTCCGCAGGCCACCTCAGCGATGGTGTTGTGATCATGATGATCAGGGTGGGGTGTAGTTATTAGTTGTTATGTGGGTGTACCGCGCCCCCGGACTGGCCGTGCCTGGGTGCGCCCGTGACCGTGACTGGGTCAACTGACGCGGCTCGGCCCGGCGTGGCCCCCGGCACCGCGGCCGTGTAGTTGGCTCCGGGTTGGAACAGCGGAGGGGAGTCCTGTGTGCGGCGCTGAGGCGGCGAGACCCGCGCAGTGACTGTGAATACAAGATGTTTTTTTAATATTGAAAAGGCGTTTTGTGTGGAAGCCTACATTCCAGGGTGTGTTCCAGGGTGTCCGGAAAAAAAGATACTGTGATTTTCCGTAATAGTTTCGGTTATAAACAAAAATATTAAAAATTCGAGTATCGTTATATTCACCAGTTAACCCTATTTGTAACAGGGGGGGAGGGAGGATTCCGCCTCCCCCTCATGTTTTTCGCGGATATCTCCAGAACAGCTGGGAGCAGGTCTATGACATTTTGGGACTTTTCCTAGAATTGAATTTCGCATATGGAGTCAAAATTTTGAGTTCTTAACCTGAACAGAGGCAGTTCCAAAGCACGGTTTTGGGAGGGTTCGGTGGCGACATTTGGCGATAATACGGAAATACGATCTTCACGGTTTCTTCCTAACTGCCTCAAGTATGAAGGAGTTACATCGGTTTACGGTGATTAAAAAGTACAAATTAGTTGATGTTAATGAAATATTATAAAAATTGCATGACAGAGGCGGTTTCAGTGGCTTGAAAAGGGGGGGGGGGGGTCCATGAAGTATTCAATGCTTGGCGGGAAGTCAATAGAGCCTTACCACGACCATCACTTATCATCATCAACATCATCATTACCATCATCATCACTTATCATCATCTATATTTTCATGGGCGAATCCAATTATTAAAGTTCTTCATGGACGAGACACGTAGCGTCGAACCTATGACGAGCTTGAATTTATTATGTAACTCAACAATTACTTTTTTTCTTTTCGAAAGTTAAAAAAGCCTCGTCCATAACAAGTTAACCCTCGCCCTACCTCATCAGGGGGGCCTAACAGGCCCCCCTGATGTTTTTCTTGAATATCTTTTTACACATGGGCGCATCTTGCTTAAATTTTCGGTAGCTGATTTTACAACAATTATACGTATGTTGTAATTTTTTTTATTGAAATTAGTTAAGTAGTTTGGGAGATAATCATGTTTTGATGACGTCGTGTTCGTAAAAAAATAAGAAATATTTGAAAATCGTAGAAAACAGAGTTTTAAAGCAAATTGCAAACGTAATTCACCAAAGATACAACATGGCATTATCTTTAAAATGGCAATCTCGGATTTGCAAAATTTTGGGTTTTTGACCCCTAACATTAAAAAAACTGATGTTTTTGGAAAAATCCCCACAAAATAATTTTTTCGAAGATATTGCAAATACGAAATATATGTGAGAGAACTGAGTATGGAAAATGCCCATACCAAATTTCAAAGCAATATTTTTTTTTACTGAGTGATGGCTCCCTAAATGTAAGAAACTGATGAAGTCATTTAAAACAAAACTTTTTTTGACTTTTTTTGACAAGATACGAACAAATAATTACCTTTTCTGTATTTCTGAGCCAAAACTGGTCTGGGAACAAGCCTTTTTATTTACATTTAACAATTTCTCATTTTGAGGTTATCTGAAGAGCAAAATCGCTGTTCTGGACGTGGTAAATCCGAGGTCATTCACTTAACCTGGAAGGTCACCCGTTGATCTAAAACCTAAAAATCGCATACTGTTAGATTCTGCTAATGGCAGGCAACATGCTGGTTCTTACCGCATTGATCTAAGTTGCTTGGTTTGGAAGCTAACAGGGGGGCCTGTCAGCGCCCCCCGTAGGGCGAAGGTGAAAAAACTCCCGTAGGGCGAGGGTTAAGCATCCAATGACCCAATGAGGATCACATACTTCGAGGTCATTGAACTGACCATGATCACATCCAAGACACCGTGACGAAATTTGATCATAGACAGGAAGAAAGCAACACGAGTGGCCATGGAACATGGTCTTTCAGTTGCATGATAAAACATCATCATCATCATCATTACCATCGTCATCAACATAATCATCATAATCTATCGTCATCATCAACTTCCCCCTACACCTCATCCCTCTGTGTCACATCAGTGATCGCCACATCAGTGCCACATCATCAGTGTGCCACATCAGTGATGGTTACCAGGCGGTCAGGTATGGCAGGCAGTCAGTGGGGCATTACAGCACAGATAGACCAGTCACTGGGTCCACTTAACACCCGCATGTCACAGATTTTGATGAAATCTTCCTCGAAGGGTAATCGCTCACGCTTATCATGGCTGTCATATATTATCGAAATGCAAAAAGCATGTTTCTATATCAGTTTTATCTACAAAAAAACAGTGCTGGCATTTATTTGTCTGTATCTGGTCAATAAAAGCCAAAAATGTCAATGTCAAAATATGACGTCATGATTTACCCATACTTTATATGCCATGTCAGTCAAAAAAGATGATATCACTTTGAAATTGGGTATGGTAGTTGCCCATTTGTCGTTATTTGACATATATTCCGTTTTTTCAATATCTTTGAAAAATGTGATTTTGTGAGCATTTAAAAAAAAAGTTTTTGAAATTCTTGGGGTCAAAAACCAAAATTTCCGAGATTTTGAGATCGCTGGTTTGTAGCTCTTGCAATTTTATACCTTTCGCTTTTTTCGATTGCATTTGTCTTCAAATGCGGCATTTGTACGGCCTGGCAAAGTTTAGCTGATTTTGGTGTCAAAATCGTGTTTAGTGACGTCACTACATTCACTATATCTAAAAAAAATCTGACAAAATTGTTTCATTTTTTCTCAAAAAGTGTACAAATGATTCCCGGAAAGGTACTGAAAGTTTGGCGTCGATATCTGCATTAGTTGTTGAGATATTCCTAATATTTCTAAGGGCGGCTAAAAAAGTCCCCAGGTGACTCGCGGGTTAACCCGCGAGTTACTGGGGGGTTATTTTTTGCCCCACCCCTCCCGTTATTTTGCAATAACTCTTAAAGCAACATCGTTATCGTCACCAAACTTGTAGTACCGTCTCTCACATTAATTATACATATGTTGGCAAAAGGGAAAATATGAGGTTATGATAGGTCGACCGGGAATGACGTCAGAGTGACGTCATGTTCTTCGGTTTTGGTTGCAAAATAATGGTTTGCGGAAAACGCTGTCAAAGGTACGATATTTGAGATAAACTCAATTATTTTGGATCAAGTTACTGACAATAGACCAGGCTATCAAACTGCTATCTCGGATTTTTTTTTAGTTGTTTTGAAATTCAAAATTTTGAGAAATCCAAATACATTTTGTTTTGTTTTTACAAAATTTTCAAGAACAAATCAGAATTATCAAAAAACTGGAATATATGTGATCGAGACGTGTGCGGTGAATATGTGTACCAAATTTGAAGTTGATATCTTCAAAAATGACTGAGTTATGACTTTTAAATGACAAAAATCGACCACCTTTCACAGCATTACTATGCATAAAAAACGCACTTCCATTTTTGCTTTTTACTTCTATTTATATGGAACAAACAATGTTCTAAGGTCAGTTTACGCGTTCTAGACGATAAACAAACCCATAAACATGTGTTACAACGCCTAATGACCGTAATCTGCAATTTGACCTCGTGACCTCGGATGACCTTGACCTGACCCAAGGTCATAAACAGCTTAGAAAGGTACTTAGAAGTGTCAGACACACGAATCATACCGATTTATCGACAGCTTATGCGTTTAATATCGCAATTTTGCGCGACAATTCCATCCATCGAGACCTTTTGACACGGTCAAACATTTTGTACTTGACCTGAGCTGTGACGTCATCGGTGACCCCGAGGTCAACAATATTTTGTTACCCTTGATAAATTTCCAAGGGCTATCGAATGCTGTTTGAATTTTTACATTCGGTCCAGTGGTTCCGGAGATCAAATGGGGGCAAAAAATAGCCCCCCCCCCGTAGGTCGCGTTATGAAATATACCCCAGTAACTCGCGGGTTAACCCGCGAGTTACTGGGAGGGGGGGGGGGGGGGGTATTTCCCCCCCCCCCTCCCGTTATTTTGCAATAACTCGTAAACGAACATCGGTATCGTTACCAAACTTGCAGTACCTTCTCTCACATCAATTCTACACATGTTGGCAAAATGCAAAATATAAGGTTATGATAGATCAACCGAGAATGACGTCAGAGTGACGTCATGTTCTTCGGTTTTTGTTGCAAAATTATGGTTTGCGGAAAACGCTGTCAAAGGTACGATGTTTGAGATAAACGTAATTGTCTTAAATCAAATTGCTGACAATAGACCGGGCTATCAAACTGCTGTCTCGGATTTTTGAGTTTGTTTAAAATTCAAAATTTTAAGAAATACAAATACAATTTTTTTAACACAATTTTCAAGAAAAACAGAATTATCCAAAAACCGGAATACGTTTGATCGATAAGTGTATGGTGAATATGTGTACCAAATTGGAAGTCGATATCTTCAAAAATGACTGAGTTATGACCTTTAAATGACAAAAATCGACCACTTCTTACAGCATCTTCAGACCACTTCTCACATGCATAAAAACTCATTTCCATTTTTGATTTTTACTTCTATTTATATGGACCATACAATGTTCTAAGGTCATTGTACGCGTTCTAGACGAAAAACAAAACCAATAAACATGTGTTACAACGCCTAATGACCGTATTCTGCAGTTTGACCTCGTGACCTCGGATGACCTTGACCTGACCCAAGTTCATAAACAGCTTAGAAAGGTACTTAGAAGTGTTAGACACACGAATCATACCGATTTATCGACAGCGTTTGCGTTTAATATCGCAATTTTGCGCGACAATTCCATCCATCGAGACCTTTTGACGCGGTCAAACATTTTGTACTTGACCTGACCTGTGACGTCATCGGTGACCCCGAGGTCAACAATATTATGTTTCCCTCAATACATTTTCCAGTGCTATCTAATGCCGTTTGAATTGTTACATTCGGTCCAGTAGTTCCGGAGAACCGTGAGTGGGGGGAAATAGCCCCTCCCCCATTATGTCGCGTTATGAAATATACCCCAGTAACTCCGTAATAGGCGTATCCAGGATCTAAACTGGGGAGGCGCAAAACCTTTTGATAAGTATATTATCCGCAAGTATGATACTAACTAGTCAACCGTGACTATTTCACTTACAACTTCAATTCACATTGCTTACCCCCCTTCTTACCCTACCTGGACTCGCCTATTATCTTATAATCGCTCGTAGAGTACCCTGTGGTGCGTGTTTCATCCGACAACTGCAGTATGCTATGTCATTGTAGCCCCATGCATCTTAATTTATTAGCAATAATATGACTCCCTTTCTTCCATTCCTGAGCACGCCTCTGCAAAAAAAGACTTTATTCTCTCTCTTGGCCTCATATGTGCATATAACATTATAAGCTAACCGTCTATTGCGTCGTAATCACTGGCATATCGTCATCAGCATGCCAGTCACCCCTTTCCATGTGCCTGAGCACGCCCCTGCAACTCTATATGTAATAAATTATGCAAATAATGGAAGGAGAAGCTACCTTTTACATCTTGATAGCTATAAATGCCTCTTACATCGCTCTATTGGCTTCCCGCCAAGCGTTGAATACTTCCTGGAAACCCCCATTTCCAAGCCCCTGAAACCGCCTCTGCCATGCAATTTGTATGCTATTTCATTAGCATCAACCAATTTGCACTTGTTGCAATCACCGTGGACCGATGTAACTCCTTCATACTTGAGGCAGTTAGGAAGAAACCGTGAAGATCGCATTTCCGTATTATCGCCAAATGTCGCCGCCGAACCCTCCCAAAACCGTGCCCTTTAACCGTCTCTGTTCAAGTTAAGAACTCAAAGTTTTGACTCCATATGTGAAAATCTATTTTTGGGAAATTCGTAAGATTGTATGGGCCTGCCACCAGTCGTTCTGGCAATATCTGCGAAAAACATAAGGGGGCGGAATCCGCCCCCCCCCCCCCCCTGTTACAAATAGGGTTAAAGGTATGATTTTGGTGGCAATTTTCCCGCAAAATCGTTCGTTTTTGTTCGTTTATTTGTGGGGGTGGGGGGGGGGGGGGGGGGGTTCAAAAACAAGAATTTTCCAAAAATATAGGATAGCCATCTTGCACAGCCATTATTTGCTATCTTTTGACGTTTTTGTATTCCATTTTGCTCATAATATGGACATTTTACGATTTGTGTACATTTAGCGGATTTTTTTCTTCAATTTCGTGTGTAGTGACGTCACTAAACTCGCTATATCTCAACACCTGTTCGACAAAATTGCTGTATTTGTGCGCAGAAGACGTAGCATCGAAATAGAAGTTCCAAAACGTAGACGTAGCATCGACACCTTGGTTCCAAAAGTTTCGCGTTGATAGCTTTATTGGTTTTTGAGCTATTGCGAAAGTTTGTCAGGTGGACGTTATTTGCTCCCCCGCAGGCAATGGTGGGTTAGCCAAACAGCACAAGATCACAAAAAGCACTTGTGAAGAAGCACAAGAAGAAAAGCACAACACACTGTTGCTGTGGCTGTGGCTTTTTTTTTTGGGTTAGCATAGTGGGTTCATTGTTTCACATTTATAGTATACAAGTAAATATGCTAGGATAGTGATTTCAAATTTTGTGAAAATAATGATATGCTTAATCTGAACGGGCCTGACCGGGCCTGGGCCTCAATATTATAAATTTGGCCGGGCCTGGTCGGGTCCTGGGCTTGGTGTTCTTGGGCCTGGGCCGGGCCGGGCTGTGGGTTGGTGGGTCCGTGGCGAAGCCCATGGGCGGCGCCACCACTAGGGACACTAGGGACACTGTCCCTAGTAATTTTCAAATCCTCAAAATCTACTAAGGACTGTCCCTAGTAAAATTTGAAACTGCCTTTGCTGGGGTCATGCTGGAGACACGGGACATGTCCCTAGTAACTTTCAGATAGATAACCTCAACATCTTCAAAAGTTGAAGTACACATGTACTTGAATTTTTCCAAGTAACGTTGAGACCGAGGCGAGTGGCGACGCCCTTGAAGGCACAGATTTGGCCGTATGTGGTCGCATAGGCGGATCCGGGGGGGGACAAACGGGGCAATGCCCCCCCCCAAGACGGTCAAAGGGGGGGAGGGGACAAACTATGTTTTGCCCCCCCCCCCCCAAGACAAGTCTAATTAATGCACGCTTAAAATTTATTTTTTGAGTGTTTTTGGGCATCCTAAGAAGGAAATTTCCAGATGTTGTTTTTGTAAGTGCAAAGAAGTAAACAAAAAACTCGACCAATGTCCGTATACTGAGCGATTCAGCTAACACTAGATAAAATGGGATTCTGCTGAGCTCATTAACATTACGCCTATGAGCGTTGCATGGAAATAATTGAGTTAGAAATATTTCCGACCGCACCCCCCCCCCCCCCCAGAGGTGAAAGTGGCCTCGGCCTTAACCCGCGAGTTACTGGGGTATATTTCATAACGCGACCTACTGGGGGGGGGGGGCTATTTTTAGCCCCCCCCCCCTCTGATCTCCGGAACTACCGGACCGAATGTAAAAATTAAAACGGCATTCGATAGCCCTTGGAAATTTATCGAGGAAAACATACTATTGTTGACCTCGGGGTCACCGATAACGTCACAGGTCAGGTCAAGTACAAAATGTTTGACCGTTTCAAAAGGTCTCGATGGATGGAATTGTCGCGCAAAATTGCGATATTAAAAGCATAAGCTGTCGATAAATCGGTATGATTCGTGTGTCTGACACTTCTAAGTACCTTTCTAAGCTGTTTATGACCTTGGGTCAGGTCAAGGTCATCCGAGGTCACGAGGTCAAACTGCAGATTACGGTCATTAGACGTTGTAACACATGTTTATGGGTTTGTTTTTCATCTAGAACGCGAAAAATGACCTTAGAACATTGTTTGTTCCATATAAATAGAAGTAAAAAGCAAAAATGGAAATGCGTTTTTGCGTGTTTGCGAAATGCGTTTTCTCACAGCATAGTAATGCTGTGAGAAGTGGCCGATTTTTGACATGTAAAGGTCATAACTCGGTCATTTTTAAAGATATCCACTTGCAATTTGGTACACATATTCACTGTATACGTCTCGATCAAATATCTTCCGGTTTTTGGATAACTCTGATTTGTTCTTGAAAATTAAAAAAAAACAAAAAAAACTGTATTTGGATTTCTCAAAAATTTTAATTTCACAAATTCTCAAAAATCCGAGATAGCAGTTTGATAGCCCGGTCTATTGTCAGTAATTTGATTTTAAACAATTTAGTTTATCTCAGATATCGTACCTTTGACAGCGTTTTCCGCAAACCATTATTTTGCAACAAAAACCGAAGAACATGACGTCACTCTGACGTCATTCCCGGTTGACCTATCATAGCCTTATATTTTTCCTTTTGCCAACATGTGTAGAATTGATGTGGGAGAAGGTACTGCAAGTTTGGTGACGATGCCGGTGTTTGTTTAGGAGTTATTGCAAAATAACGGGAGGGGGGGCAAAAAATAGCCCCCCAGTAACTCGCGGGTTAAGGTATCAATTTGTCCCTAGTAGTTTTGAAACCGTGGCGACGCCCCTGGCGAAGACTGTTGGTTGGTACCGGCTCACTGTGTTATCAGCCAGCGATAGCAGCGTTGTCTCGGCGGGACGGGAGGGCGGAGGGCTTGTACTGCTGCCACCGCCGTGGAAAACTCGAGGAGGTTTTAAGAATCACTGATAGGGATAGTACTCGAATGTTGACGCTCTCCGGGGCAGTCCTGCTCCTGATTACGAATCACAAGCAGCACCGGACCTTCACTGATAGGGCCTATCAGTGTCACCGCACCACACACTGATAGGGCCTCGAAAGCCTTGCCAGAGCCGGGATTATGCACTAAGTGCCTCCGTCTGATATATACCCGGGAACACCTACTCACTAAACCTGGCCGTCGCACGTTACATTACTGTCACGTGACGATACCGCACGACATTACTGCTACTGGCGAGAGCACCAGGAACTATGGATCAGGAACCATGGATCAGGAACCATGTATCAGGAACCATGGATCAGGAACCATGGATCAGGAACCATGGATCAGGAACCATGGATCAGGAACCATGGATCAGGAACCATGGATCAGGAACCATGGATCAGGAACCATGGATCAGGAACCATATATCTGGAACCATGGATCAGGAACCATGGATCAGGAACCATGGATCAGGAACCATGGATCAGGGACCATATATCAGGAACCATGGATCAGGAACCATGTATCAGGAGCCATGGATCAGGAACCATGGATCAGGAACCATGCATCAGGAACATAAATCATGGATCATGCAACATGAATCATGAACCATGAAACATGACCATGTGCCCACATGACCATATTACTATGTGACCCTGACCACGAGCCAGTTGACCCAGGTCACGTGACTTGTTGCTGGGCAGATATGTGGTGTCACCTCTTTGTGTCACCTATTCACGTCTTTTCACACAATACGGACACTGGACACAGGTTAGTAGGCGCCGTATACAGCGGAATTGGCCTTCATTTGATAAATTGATGATCATTTCATGATCACGATGAATTCTGGTATTTCAGATGATCACGATCATTATGAGCATGCACCAGAAGCAGAACTTTCTGCCGGCAGCCTCTGGGCCTCCCGGGCACCCTCGAGTCGCTGGTGAGATATTTTTCCTTTGGTTCTTCGGTAGTATTATCATAAGGCGTAGAGATAGCAACGTGAAACCTTGGATACATCTAATTGAATGCAAATGGCGCGTCTAGATAAAATTTGGTGTCATTTTCACGTCAGGTCAGGGCAGTGACGTCACAAAAACAATTATAGGGCCATGATTTCACAGTCTAGAGCAATGAATTCTGAAAAGCTAGAACGTTTCCTATTACCTTTGGGATGATTGAAATAAGTTTGATACCATAGCTTGGGGTTATATGGAGGACATCTGGCCTTGACATGACTTGACCTGATATGACCTGACCTTGACCTTAAATAATTATTGCAAGGAAATATTCCAAAATGGATATAATTCGGACGACCGTGAGCCAGGGATTAAAATGGCACTATTTCCAAGCACTTCATTGAATATTTGATTTTGACCTGACCCTACATGAAATGACCTTGACCTTATGCCATGCCACGTTAGATCAATATAAATTGCAGGATCAAGTTGTCTAGTAGTAAATTGGACCAGTTTATTCGCTGTATCACGG
Source organism: Chirona hameri (assembly GCA_036785665.1). NCBI lineage: Eukaryota > Metazoa > Arthropoda > Thecostraca > Balanomorpha > Balanidae > Chirona > Chirona hameri. The sequence continues at coordinate 70,516 of JAXIVJ010004974.1, forward strand.
CCTTTCGAATGAAACCCATGATGGCCTATTCCTCATCGCATAAAGTCAAAGTAAGGTCAAGTCAGGTCAAAGGCAAATTACCTCTATTTGAACCCAAGTTAGGATTTCACGCTTAGTGTAACAATTCCCAAGGTTTTGTAAAGCGTTTCCGTTGTTCATAACTTCAGGATCTTGAATCCTTACCTTATAATTGACTTAGTGATGTCACTGTGGCATGCGTTGACTTGGAATTGACGCAAAAGTTTACCCCCATGTGACCTATGTATTTAATTGAAGGTACCCTAAGTTTTAACCCGCGCTCTGCAGGGAAGTTGATTCCCCCCTCTCAGGTTTATCGCAGATAGCGAAAAAACGGCGGCGCACAGTGCCGCCGGGTTTTGGCACACCTGTTAGAACATCAATTGCGCACACTTTGAAAATAAAAATATCCTTGGGTCATCTCAGATCAGGTCACTAGAACAGGTCAAATGACCCCAACTCCAAAAATGTCAAGTGTCCACCACCGATCAGTTTGAAACTTACAGGGTGTCATGAGGGTATAAGTGCTTACAATTCGTTTGTCTCGGAATTTTGACCTAAGGTTTATTCAGTTGACCTAAGGTAATTCAGTGACCTAAGGTTAGGTCAATTTCGTGACCTCCCCATAATAAGTCAATGGGGAAATATTAAAATGCTTCCTATTTCAAGGATATGCATTATATTAGTTCAATTATTTCTGGATCATGTTATTATAGCATATACTTGATGATCCAAGTGCAAATTTTGTTCAATGACTCCTATGGGTCATTTGAGGTCATCCGAGGTCATCATCACGTTTTTGTCACTAACTCCCGACATAATGAAGATAGAGAAGTAAAACAGACAGCAATGTGTTTGTCTCGTCGAGACACGTCTCCCTATACGCAAAATTACCTACTTGGGTCTTGATCTCAGGTCAAGGTTACGTGACCTGAGGTAAAATTTTGAAGTTGACCTAACAAGTTCATCATGTATATAATTCACAGCGTCTTCACGAGATACACACATTGGCGTAAACAGTTTTTTGTTATCTTTATTCAGTAAAAAGTTAATAGTGAAACACGATTTTGAAGAAAAAAAACAGAATTTTTCTTCTTCTTTTTTGACCTTTGGAGCCTCAAATATTTACCTGAGATAAAATTTGAGGAAATTTGTTCGATTGCACATTGCACTGGCTGGCGATCGATTTTTCCCGTTTGTTTCTAACTAGCATAGTTTCTGAGACATATGGGAATTTCTGGAGCGAAGTTCTAAAACAGAAGAAAACCTGAAAATTTGATCTTTGATGACCTCTGGTGACCTCAATTTTGACCTGACTTAAAAAATACTGAAATACTTTCGATATAACTTTTATCAAGCTATTAAATGCCATTTTCCGATTGTCGCTACATAGCACAGTTTTTTTTATATCTCACGGGGGGACGGAAATCACCCCCCCTCCCCCTTGCAGTTCGTGTTCGGTGCAGTGCGCTGGTTAATCCCATTTCCTGCGGGCGGCCATAATTATGTTAACCTGCGGGGTGGTTGGGCGGGGGGCTGATTCTGCCCCCCAGAAATCTCGATAACCACTCGTTTGATTTCGATGGGACGAACACCATTCGATTCATCATGACAATATTTTTTTGGACCCCGAAATATATTTTTTTTCCTCAAAAATGGGGGGTCAGTGGGGAAAAAAATATGACATTTCGGGGTGTTTTTGAAAGGTCATTGCGGCCATGTGGTTGGACCAATTTGCATGCAACAAATGTTTTTGAGCTGGAAATGCACTGATCTTCAATATCAAAAGACAAGTGCCAAAAATAAAAATCATAGGCGTATTCAGGGGTTGTAATTGATCCCCCCCCAGGGGTGGGGGGGGGGGAATTTTCTGATAACAAATATGTGTTGTTCGTAATTGTTTGGGACGATATGAACGTCACATTTGTGCTTGATTTGCTGTAACTTGTTAAATGTAATATATTGCGCATAGGCGGATCTAGCTAAACAAGGTGTGTGTGTGGGGGGGGGGGGGGGGCACCATGCGCATTACGATTTGTGTCATCTTGCTAATTTGAAGTTGGACCTAATTTTAGGGAGAGTATCGCCACCAATTTTGTTGTACCTGAGTGCGCCTCTTCCCCCAAATATGTACAATCCCAGTATTTATGTTGCATATTGCAGTGCAAATGTTTCTGGCGCATTTATTTCACCGCAAACTGCGAAGAAAGTATGCGCCACACAGCCGCATTCGTAACACCCTTCCAAAAACAGGCCCGGCACCACCTATGATATGCCGATTTTTTAAAGCATCTGACAGAGTACGCGTAATTCAATTTAGGTAAAAGTGACAAAGTTTCAAGACGGTGTAGAAGCGGCAGCCCAACGGTGTAGAAGCGGCAAGCGAAACAAAAACACGGGGGGGGGTCAGAATCTGCCACTCGCAGGGAATAGGTACCTATCCCTAAGCGTTCGTGTGATATCACCGTATACAAATGGGGAAGAAAAAGTCCCCCCCCCCCCAGCGCCTCGTGGTTTCATCATCATCATCATTTATTTCGCATGACCTCCGCATTCACGACTCTTTTAGTCGCATAATCGTTTATCTCACCATCATTCATCCACTAAATAAAATCATTCGTACACACATACCAGTTCCGGGCCTCCCTAACCGCTACAATAGTACTGTTTCATGTTGCCGCATCTCTATATGGGAAAGACCGCCTGTCATGCTGCGTTCGAACGCCAGGCAGCTGAAATGAGCTCGCTAACGACGAACGAGCTTCTCTCTCTGAGACCTCTGATCTGTATACAATTTGCTCACAGAGCAAGTCAGGTGCGTGGGGCTATGCATTATGCAATGTAGCATTGCGGCGTCTCTCTCCATCAGAGTTCTCCATGGTCCGGGCTGGCCATGGGCCGGGCCTGGGCCAGGCCTCAACCTAACCCTCGCCCGGGTAGGGGGATGCCAACCCCCCCTCGGTTTTTCTGGAATAACTCGCGTAGTTTCAAGCCGATTGCAATGGAACTTTCAGTACCCTACTTTTGAGAGATAAAAAATCCACTGGGTCTGAATTTTTAATTTCTAACCTTCATGACCCTTGACCTATGACCTGTTTCTCAAGGTCATGTCTGGCGCAACTGACGTCCCGCAGTATCGATGCTTGTAACTTGTGCAGTTTCCGAGTGTTTGTTGTTCAGGAGCATATGCACAGGTGTTTCCAGGTGACAGTTGTGGTTTCCACTGAGGTTGTGACATTGATTGACCTTTACAGCGGTCAACTGAAGTCATTGACCTCCGATGATCTCCGATTACTTTTTTGGGCTTCTGGTGGTTTCTAGGACATTTTGTGACGCTGATTTCAAATTTGGGATCCATTTTACATAATTATATGTTCCACGGTGGTCATGCGCTCAGGGGTGGATAATTAGGGGTTTTGGGGGTGCTCAAGCACCCTCTGAGCTAAAAAGTGCACCCTCTCACTGTAAAAGCATCCCCTCAAATAAACAGGTCCGTTTAACTAACGGCTGTTGAGTCTTACTTCGGCGAAGTAAGACTGAGTGGTGTAAAAGTGTGTGTATGTGTGTCAGTCCGTGTGTAAATAGGCGGTTTTGCACGGTCAGGTAGGGTCAGGTCAGTTCACACGGTCAGTCTTAGTTCTTACCGTCCCTCAGCATGTTTGTGTGGGCGGTCGCCCGCCCTGGGGCGCGGATTGCCCGACCCGGCACCGTAGCCGGCGCTTAACCCGCGCGGCGCTGAGGTTTCCATCCGAACGCGCCGCGCTGGGGGGTACATTTTACCCCCCCCCCCCCCCTCTTATCTCCCGAACCAATAATCGCAGCGAGACGCGCAAGGCGGCGATCGGAAGCTCTCGATGGGAAGATTCTAAGTATTTCTTAAAATTTTATTTAAAAGGTCACATATCAGGTCAGGGTCAGGTCAAAGGTCAAAACCACCTGTTTTCGAGATTATTGGCTGCAGAGACCGGACTATCAACAGCAGCGCGCCGAAACTCTTCCAAAACACTTCTAAATATAAGGAGAGGGTAATGCTTGAGTATGAATATCATACTAAGTACAGGTCAAGGTCAAAGTCAGGTCACAAAAGGTCACACTGTGAAAAAGTAATATGAAACCCATGTGACACATGTCTCATGGGTTATTTCAGACGTAGAATCCCAAAATAATGGTTGTTTTGACATTTGACCTCAAGGTCAGGTCAAGATCAGGCAAAAAAGGTCAAATTTTGAAATCTAAAATTTGCAATAACCGACACATGTTTACGGTTCAGTTTTGCCACAGCAATCCAATGGCGTAATTTGTTTTTGTGTACAATGTCTAGAAATGTCAAAATTTGCGATTTTTTTTTTAAAATGCGTCCATCACATTGAACACTTATTAGTGTCATTTGGGGGTCAAAAATATAGATATTTGTTTGAAATTTGGAATAGTCACTCATTAGAGATGGTTATCTGACATATCTTCCGGTTTTGTGAAAGTTCTTACAATTTTGGATTTTGTAAACTTTGAAAAAAAATAAAAACGATTTTTTGCATTTTGGGGATCAGAAAATCAAAATTGTGCAAATCCGAGATAACCATCTTGTAGAAAATGTCATTTCCTTCCTTTTGACGTGCTTTGTTTGCAATTTGCTTTAATACTCGCTGTTCTATCATCGATCAAAGTTTCGTCCATTTTGGACCGAAAATGGCGTTACATGACGTCACTTAAACGCTATTTTCGCAAAAACTTCTCGACCGATTTTCTCCAAAATTTATCTGAAGACGTCAAATCGATGCCAGATAAGGTACTGAAAGTTTTGCGTCGATATCTAGTGTAGTTTTGAATCTATAGCGAAAACCCGGGAGGGGGGTAAAATTTACCCCCCAGCGCCGCGCGGGTTAAGAATCGCCGTTTTGCTGATAGTGCAATTCGCGCCCCGGGCCGGTAGACAGGGGAAGACCTCCCGCACCTCCGCGCATAAATCCTGGCGTCACACCTCCACTGGAAGATCCAGCCTCCCAATATGGGGGGGGGCTAATTTCACTGGTGGCCTTCCGGGCCCCAGGGGCCTCCATATGACCTAAAAGGTGCCCCCCCCCCCCATTTTTCCCTTTGCGGACTTGGGTTATTTTTGTTCGCTATACTATTATTACGTGTAATGACCTAGGTGACCTAGGACGTGTCAATTAAGTGCAAACGTAAAATTGATGGATAATTGCCTCCAAATATATACAATTTTGCCATTTTATATGCTATTTTATATATAAATTAGTTATTCGCTAATACCTTTTGACTGAATAAAGTTAAAAGGGCACGGCAAACGTCATTTTGTTGGTATCATCAAGGCACGTTGATAGATGTGCAGCATGACTTCTGTATGACATTTGATGACCTTGACCTAAGGTCAAGATCACGGCGCAGTCACCTTTCCAAATTTGACCTACACGGCAATGTTATATATCTTTGAACTTGTCTTGAAGATAGGAATTCATTGGTATTAAAATAATTGCGCTATCGTTGATGATTATAAAGCAAACTGATACATTTTCGGGCTTTCTTTACACCGAGAAGGAAGTTATGAAGTTACTATTCGACATTCAAATTAAAATGAATTTAAATGTTGCCATTGACAATCAGGCGTTATTTAAGCACAATCGAATTCCTCGCAACAAGACAAGTTTTAAGATATATAACATCGCCACAAATGCGGCCACAATTGGAAACCTAACCTTGAACCTTGACATTGACCTTAGGTAAAGGTCACCAAATGTTAGAAAGAGGTCATACTGCATATCATTCGATGCGTCTTAACGAAAATAACAAAATGGTGTCCATTTTATCTTTTTATCTTTATTCAGTCAAAAGTTATTGGAGAATACATAATATCTTTCACAAAAGAACACAAGAAATTACCAAATTTAGCATATTTGAAGACAAATAACCATCATTTTTTTCTGTTTGAACGACACTTCTTTACAATTAACAATAATACAGTCAAAATAGGAAATACATTTGGCTTGGGTATTAAAAAAAATCAAAATTAAAAAAAACAAATACTAACTTTGAAATTTAAGGTCAAGGTCATAAAATGTCAGACAGAGGTCATGCTGCAGAGCATTCAATTCGTCTTGATGAGAACAGCACAATGACGTCTATCGTACCAATCTAGTTTTATTCAGTCAAAAGTTATTAGCGAATAACATATTATTTATATATAAAATAGCAAGTAAAATGAAAAAAATTGTGATATTTGGAAGCAAATATTCCTCAATTTCATTTTGTTTTCTCTCACTTAATCACGTCCTTACACGTAAGAATAGCATAGCCAAAAAAATAGAAACACGTTTGAGAAAAGGTATCCAAAAAGTTGTACATTTGCGAAAACTTACTAAATTGTGAAATTTTCGAAAATAAAAAATAAACATCCCCATGTTATAAAACAGCTCATTGCCATTATAATGACATAATACATCTATATTGCTTAATAAATTCCCCGCCATATGGGCCGACAAAGATTGACCTGCACCGTGACCTTATAAAAATGTCCGAGGCGATATCTCCTGAACCACTGCTTGCATTGCAATACAACTTCCACAACTCACTTAACCCGCGCCGTGCCGGTGCTCGGCGCCACCTCGCCGTGCCGGGGGGGGGGCGTTTCGACGCCCCCCCTTTTAACTCTGCTCCTAGGCAACGTAGCGCAAAACGAAAAACAGCGTTGGAAAGCTCGTCAAAAATGATTTAGAAACTACTTCAGTCATTTTTTCGCTCAAGTTATTATTGAGGTCACCAGAGGTCATCATAGGTCAAATTTTCCCGTTTTAGGTAACTTGATCCTGAAATCCCACGATATCTCGGGAACTATGATAGCTAGGACGAAACCGAAAAAAGGAATAGATAGCTCTGGAAACGCCCCAGTAACATTTTACCGTCAGATTTGAGTTCAGATCAATAGTTGAGGCTCCAGAGGTCATCAAAGGTCAAAATGGCTGTTATCTTGGACAAAGTTTTTCGCGAATAACTTTTTTGCTATTCAAGATAGAGCATTGATTGTGGTTCCATCGTGTTTCCATCGGCAAGGCGCATCGAAAAATATAAATCTTGACCTTGGAAAGTCAATTACAAAATTTGACCTCAGGTGAAGGTCACATAGTGACCAAGTCGGTCACGGTGGGTCATGTTGCATATGAGTCGATACGTCTTGATGAGAAAATCACATTCGTGCCTTCTTCAAGTTTCTATCTCTCTTCGATCAAAAGTTATTGGCAAAAAAGTGTATGTGACCTCATGTGACCTCGGATGACCTTGTGGGGGGTCAAATAAACCAAAATAGTATCTGGGTAATGAGGAATGGTCTATTACCACATGATC
>JAXIVJ010004975.1:0-77885 GCA_036785665.1 Chirona hameri
TAAACTATTTGCATTTTGCAGGGTTGAGAGCCAGTCCCCACCTGACGGACCACGCTGCCAGATGGCTAAGATCCCTCAGCAATAATAACAGTCCGTCAGATGGAGTGGTGATTTTACGGAAAATTTTGACATCATCGGCATACAGAAGGCAGCCGGATTCTATTTGGCACGGTAGATCGTTAATAAACATCGAAAAGAGAAGGAGAGCCAAAAGTGATCCTTCTGGAACACCGGAGATAACCGGTTGCCAGTCGTAGGTTTTTCCGTTAACGATAACTCTCTGGCGTCTATCGGACAGATACGAGACGAACCATTTCAGTGCGAACTCCTTCAAATGGTAGGAGTGTTTTAACTTGTGAATGAGAAGCGCATGGTTGACGCTCTGAAAGCGGCCGAATAATCAGTGTAAATGAAGTCCGTCTGGATCCGTCCGATATGGCCTCCCACGCGTGCTTAAGGTAAACACTTAAGTTCGTGCTGCACGAACGCCTAGGAATAAAACCATGCTGCTGCTGGCTCAAAACCGGTAATACATGATAAAACAGCTCGTCGAACACAACACGCTCCAATACCTTCCCGAAGAGAGGAAGCAGGGAAATAGGCTCTGTAGTTTGAAGGCTCTTTTTTGTCGCCTTTCTTGTATAATGGTATAATGTTTGCCCGCCTCCATCTCGCAGGGAAGACACCAGACATGGCCGAGAGGTTACATATCTTAGTGAGCGGAATGACTAATTCATCCGCGCACTCGATGATAATGCGAGCACTGATGCCGTCTGTCCCGCATGCCTTATTGGGACTAACCATCGCCAGCGCAGCTCGCACAGCAGCCTCAGATACATGCAGCTGACTCATTGTCTCGATTGGGAATGTCGGTGCATCAGGGAAGCTTTGCACAAGCGGATCGGTGAACTTGGCGGTAAATGCCTCGTTCAGAGTCCGCGCGATCCAAGTCATCCGACACGAGTGCACAGTCCGAGTTATACAACACCGGCCATATGCTAGATTGCTTTGTTTTACATTTCAAAAATGACCAATAGCGCTTTGGGTTTGTTTTAAAGTCATCGGTGAGCTTTCGTAAATATTCAAAGTACTTAGAGTAAGACAAAGTATACAGATTTAAAAGCACGTCTCTTGTCCGCGAACTCCGCCTGGACCGCCGGACCGGGATTTCTCCGCAGCCGCCGGAAAGCTGCCTCCTTCAGCCGGAGAGCGGTTCGTATATCACCCACTCCACATCATGTCTTTTCACGGATCCCAGATGAGTCCCTGAACAGGTCAGAAGGGCGTTGAAAGGTCGGAGGGACCCCTAGACGATCTGAAGGGACCCTGGGCCTTTCAACAGTAAGAATGTCCAGGGAATACAACTCAAAATTGTATGCGGGTTAGAAGAGAAAAAAAACGGTCCGTTTCTCGGCGCATTTATGTGTTATGTTTCTATTTTCCTATATATTTGGGCAAAATAGTTCACTTTATCATTTTTTTTAACGCACTTCTAAACGCACAATAACATTTTTAGAGGTCTGCACCATATAGTCTGGGGAAACTGGGCCGAATTAGGCAAATCGTGTTAGAGCTGAGATGAGGGTTGTTTCTAGGGGAGTGAAGTGTGTTGAGTTCGAATCCGACCGGATTTTTGCGGGGACCGAGTGGAACCGGGTGAAATCGCACGTGCCGCACTCTATCCCATTCCCAGACCTAACAACAATGATTGCGTCATGGACGGTAGTGAATCGAAATGCAGGCGATTTCTGCCAGATATATGAACTGTCCACATCCGAATAAATCCTCCCTGGCTATGAAAAACAGGGTAAAGGGCACAGCTGCGCCTGCATATGATGGCGCCAATGTTGAACCAGTCACACCTCCGGCAGAGAAGAGACGCCAATTTGTAGGCAGAGTTTATCATTTGTGTTAGAGGCGTGATAAACGTCGATTCTGAGAGAACCGATTGCGTAGATTTCAAATATGACAGGTAGCGACACGTGTACCGAGTGCTACCACGTGCAATCGCACGTGCAAGCGAGTGCTGCACTTTTCACCATTACCAGACCTTACAGAAGGATAACTCATGGATGCTAGCAAGCCAAAATACAGACGATGCCTGCCAGATATTTAAATAGCCAATATCAGAAAAGGATCTCCCAAGCTATGCAAGCCAGGGTGATGGGGTTAGTGGCGCGTGCATGACCTTGCAAATATTGATCCCAGTAACACCTCCAGCTGAAAAGAGACGCTAATTTTGAGTCGGAGTTGATTTTGCATTGTGTTAGAACTGAGATAAACGTCGTCTCCAAGATAACCGATTGTGTATATTTCAAATGTGACCGGTAACGTAACGGGAACCGAGTGGTACCGGGTGAAATCGCACGTGCAAGCGCATGCTGTACTCTACCCTATCCAAAGACTATGGAGCAATGATGGCTTCACGAATGGTAGGAAATCGAAACAGGCGATTTCTGCCCGAGTTTTGAATAGTCCAGATCAGGCTAGTTCTCCCATCCCAAACTAGGAAAGCCATGGTATCGGGAACAGCAGTGCGTGCATGGTCGTGTCGCCGTTGAACCAGTTGTACCTCCAGCTGAGAAGAGACTCTAATTCTGAGGCTAAGTGTTCCTCACTTGTAACTTTAAATGTTGGGGCTTAGATATACGTCGATCCTAGGGGTGCTGATTTAGTAGAGTTAAAATATGGCCGGTAGTAAATAGGTTACCAGGTGCTAATGCTGGGTGAAATTGCACGTGCAAGAGCGCGCGGTTATCCAACGCGTAGGCGGAAACTAATAGAAATATGGATGATTCCATAACGAAATGTCTCCATGAAGACATCTTCTTGTAAAATATGCAATATGCAGGTCAATGTAGCAGGGATACTTGCGCGTGCATGCTCCCGTCAAAGCAGGATGAGTCGAGTCGGCACTCGGCACCTTCATTTGAGAGGGATGCTGATTTAGAGATGCGAATATCGATCGCGTTAGTGCTGTCGTAATGACATATTTTCAAAGGGAAGTTCGCTGATATAAATTATATCCGTCACTGTCCTTTATTGACGACAGCCAAGTGAAACTGCCCATGCAAATTGCAACATATCGGACGCTCCATCTCATTTTCTGGGTTGGTGTAGTTATAATATATATTTGTTGTCGTGTCATGCGTTTCACTGGAAAACCATATCGACTAATGACATTAGGATTTATCAACATTTCCAAGACATATAAGGCAGATCAGAACAAACATGGCATGCGTCATGCGATATTGCTGCTTTGATGAAGGTATTTATATACATATGATAACCAGCACGCTGTGAAGCCGGCAGAGGATACGATTGAAATCCGGCTATGAAGATAAGCAATGGCGACCACAGCGAGATCGGTAGAAGATACGATGGTGACAGGGCACAGTTACTATGAATGTGACTAAGATGATTCATACACAAGTACATTCGCATGCATCCACACATGGGAGCTCAGCCTTCCTGCAGCTGCAACGCATTCCGCAACTCTTCTGGCAACTGCATGTTTTCAACTGGCTGAGGCCTGGAGGAGTTGGTGGCAGGGTTGTGAGGATTGGTGCCAGTTCTCCATCAACTAGTCGCCATCCGTCTAGAGGGGCCAATCGCGGTCGCAGTTCCAACGCATGTTGCCATATACACGCCTGATAGTGGCACCAATCAACGTGGTGCCTTAGAGCATAAACGGTGGGCGCAAGACTCTACTTTTTACCCTGACGGAATAGTGTTACGCGGACACGAGCCACCTCGTCAATCTCAGGGAATCCATAGAGCGCGTAAACAAATCGCTCTGCGTTCCCGTACACCTTGGGCTGCACAGGGCCCGCTGTCTTGCCGAGGCCACTGGAAAGCTCTGTCTTTTCCTGAAATACCTTATATGCTGACTTCTTGCCCTTGTTAAAGAAGAACGAAGTGGTGTCATTGCCTGTTGCAGCATGGAAGGCAACCAATCCTTCAACGAGCACTGAAGGTAAGGCGTCATGCAAAACATGCACAGGTGTATACCTTGGCTTGCCTGCCGTACCAGTCTTTATGTATACGTGTCGCACTGGTATGCTCTTACCAAGGTGTATACCTTGGCTTGCCTACCGTACCAGTCTTTATGTATACGTGTCGCGCTGGTATGCTCTTACCAAGGTGTATACCTTGGCTTGCCTACCGTACCAGTCTTTATGTATACGTGTCGCGCTGGTATGCTCTTACCAAGGTGTATACCTTGGCTTGCCTACCGTACCAGTCTTTATGTATACGTGTCGCGCTGGTATGCTCTTACCAAGGTGAATACCTTGGCTTGCCTGCCGTACCAGTCTTTATGTATACGTGTCGCGCTGGTATGCTCTTACCAAGGTGAATACCTTGGCTTGCCTACCGTACCAGTCTTTATGTATACGTGTCGCGCTGGTATGCTCTTACCAAGGTGAATACCTTGGCTTGCCTGCCGTACCAGTCTTCATGTATTCGTGTCGCGCTGGTATGCTCTTACCAAGGTGAATACCTTGGCTTGCCTGCCGTACCAGTCTTCATGTATTCGTGTCGCGCTGGTATGCTCTTACTAAGGTGAATACCTTGGCTTGCCTGCCGTACCAGTCTTCATGTATACGTGTCGCGCTGGTATGCTCTTACCGAGCCGCATGACGAGCACATCTGTGTCGCGAGACTGTACAATGACAGTCTCTGAGTGGATCAATGAGGCGTGCAGAATCAGGCGTGTATCCGCTTCCTCGTGACCCTGCAGTCGTAGGACGTGAATCGCCGCGTTGTTTGCCGTGACTTCTGTTCCGTCTTCAAATGATCCGGCCACTACGATGTCCACCCCACTTGCGGCATCCATAATGAAATTCCCAAGAAAGCCGGAGAGTCTTACTTTGTTTCTCTCCGCCCACCCCTAAGGTTTGTCGAGGATAGCGCAAAAACGGCGGCGCGCAGCGCCGCCGTTATTTGCATACCTGTTTGGAAATGAACTACCCACATTATGTACAATTATTGACCTCGGGTCATCTCAGGTCAGGTCTCCAGACCAGGTCATGTGATGACCCCACCTCCAAAACGTTTGCGTTAGTACCGCAGCCACAGTTTTACCCGATCGGTTTCAAACTTGCAGGATTTCATAAGGTCATGGGATACCTACAATTTTTATCTCGGATTTCTGATATCGGTGACCTAAGGTCAGGTCAATTTCGTGACCGCCAACACTGTTTTGTCAATAACTATCGACATAAGAAGATAGATAAGTGAAAATTGTGCCAATGTGTTTGTCTCGTCAAGACACGTCTCCCAATATGCAACATGACCTACTTGGGTCACCACTTGACCTTGACCTGAGGTCAAATTTCTCAGTTGACCTAACCTGGTCAACATGAATACGCTTTTGAAGTTCCTTGATGAGACAAGCACGATGTCATCAAATGCATTGCTTTATCTTTAATAGGTAAAAAGTTATTTGCGGAAAACAGTTTTGCCAAAAAATAACCTTTTTGACATTTGATCACCTCTGGAGCCTAAACTATTGATCTGAGCTCAAATATGACACCATGTGGATGGCATTTTTGCAAGAGCTTTCGATTATTTTTTCTTCTTCTCTCTTCTCGTTTGTTCCTAGCTATCATAGTTCCCGATATATTTGGGGTTATTCGAACCTAAGCCCTAAAACTGGCAAATCTGACCTTTGATGACCTCTGGTAACTTCAAGATTGACCTGACCTAAAAAAAGAACGATATACTTTCGATAGAGCTTGTCTCGAGATATCTAACGTCGTTTTTCAATTGTCGCTACGTTCCGTAGTTTTCGAGATCATAGGGGGGGAGGAGCGAAATCCCCCCCCCCCCCCCTCCAGGGCGTGTAATTATCAGAGGCCCTCCAGGGCGTGTAATTATCAGAGGCCCTCCAGGGCGCGTGATAACGTATATCGCGGTTAATCTCACATATCCTAACTACACTTCGACGTGAATAATGGTTACGCCAGAACGGTAAAAAGCTTTTTGGGGGCCAAATCCCCCCCAAAATCACACAATTCATCTCACTCATCGAGTTTCGATTATTCATAGATCAATAGGTGATTTAAACAAAATTTCCTTGGTAAAAGTTGTGTAGATTTTCGCTTAAATTAGGAAATGCGTTAGTTTTTGGTCGACTTCAGACATTTTGGGGGGCTTGGCCCTTCCGGCCCCCTTGGATACGCCAATGGCCAGATAAAACATCGGGGGAGCACCTTTTGAGGGCCGAACTTAACATTGTGGGGGAGGGCCACCCCAAAAGTATATAAATCGACACCTATGAGTACAACTGAACACTGATTTCTAGTTGTTTGTCAGGGAAAATGGAGGGGGGATTATCCCCCCCTGGCTCAAGAATGGGGGGAAACGTCCCTCCCCCCGTTTTGGAGCCCTTGCTCCTGAGCAAGACAAAACACTCGGAAACTGCACAAGTTACAAGCATCGATACTACGGGACGCAAGTTGCGCCTGCCATGACCTTGAGAAACAGATCATAGGTCACGGGTCTTGGGGAGTAGAAGTTTCAAATTTCCCGAGTATGTGTCAAATTGTTCACAAAGAGGGTACTAAGTTTCATCGCAATCGGTTGATAACTACGCGAGTTATTCCCTAAAAAAAAGTCGAGGGGGAGGTGTCATCCCCCCGCACTGGCGAGGGTTAACCCGCGCCGTGCCGGGGGGGGGGCGTTTAGACCCCCCCCCCCCGAAGGTTTTCGAGGATATTTTTCGAGGCGCGCAGCGCTGCCATTTTTGGCACAGCTGTTTGTCCATCAATTGCGCACATTTTGTAAAACAAAATCATCGGGTCATCTCAGGTCAGGTCACTCGACCAGGTCACATGACCCCACCTCCAAAAATATTTCCGGTCGCACCACAGCCACAGTTTTTGGCCGATCGAGTTCGTACTTACAGGATTGCATAAGACCAACAGTACCTACAATACGTGATCTCGGATTTTTTCAATATCGGTGACCTAAGGTCGGGTCAATTTCGTGACCTACCATTATAAGTCAATGGGGAAATAAGCAAATGCTTCCTATTCTGATGATACGAATTATATCAGTCCAATTCCTTTTGGATCATGTTATCATCAGCCATTCTTGAAGTTCCAGGTGCAATCTTTGTTCAGTCACCCCTACAGGTGTGATGATGTCCAAGATGGGGTCATCCGAGGTCACCATCACTTTTTGCCAATAACTCTCGACAAAATCAAGATAGAGAAGTGAAACTGGCACCAATGTGTTTGTCTCGTCGAGGCACGTCTCCCAATGTGGAACATGACCAAATTGGGCCACCACTTGACCTTTACCTGAGGTCAAATTTATAAGTTGACCTAACTGGTCATCATGCATATGAGACGAAGCGCCTTGACGAGACAAACACGATTAAGTCAAAATTATTGCCCTATCTTTATTAGGTAAAAATATATTTGTGAAAACTGTTTTGCTAAACAATAGCCTTTTTGACATTTGATGAGCTCTGGAGCCTAAACTATTCACCTGAGCTCAAATCTGAGGATATCTTGTCTATTGAATTTTTCAAGGGCTTTCCATTGTTGTTTTCCGTTTGTTCCTAGATATTGTTCCTAGCTTTGTTCCTAGTTCCTGTGTTATCTTGGAATGTCTGGAGCGAAGTCCTAAAACTTGAAAATCTGACCCTTGATGACCTCTGGTGACCTCAATATTGACCTGTGAAAAAAATGAAAAAAATAGTTTCAAAATGCATTTTAACGAGCTTTCGAATGGTGTTTTTCGCTGTTGTCTACGTCCCATAGAAGCCGAGTTAGAGGGGGCGTTGAAACGCCCCCCCCCCCCCCCCGGCACGGCGAAGGTGGCGCCGAGCACCGGCACGGCGCGGGATAAAAGCTGTTGTAAACTCCATATATAAGGTATAATAATGCAATTTTCCCTTGTTTGTTACAAGAAGCTCTAATAGCCCACACCAAACAGTAAACACAAATGATGCCTTTCATAGCCCGCAAAAGTCCAGAGTGTTAAAATAACCCAGACTTCAACCCCGCGACCTGAGGAGACAGTTCGCATGCATGGACTTAAAGCAACCTATACATAACTAGCTTCACTAATTGTCCGTGGAATCACCAGCAGAGTACTGGATTCCACACCGAAGACTAACAAGATGAAGGAACGCACGCATGGAACCCAAACATGACGATCTTTTGAATAAAACCAGATATATCGACTCTTCCAAATTATGAGTTATATACATTCGTTTCTGAAAACTTATCTGTGGGACGGTTCGATGCACCTCACACCCGCAAAGTCACACACCAACCTGCATCATTGCAAACGAGGCAGTCCTTACCACCACCCTCGGCACACTCCCACTACGCCTCTACCCAGTCCCCAGCGCCCCGGCGCCGCGCCGTCGGATGCCCGGCTGTACAGCCGTGCAGACGAGGGCAGTTTGCGGCAGTGACACCTTTTGCGGGAATAACACCATTGGCAGTTATGCCCGCTCGTCTTCGCCGGGTCGTTAGTGCCACTAGGCGAGACTTGGCTGTGACGTCCCAGCACGACAAATTAACGGCCAGCTGTCGACCGAGCACGACCAATACGATCGGCCGATCCCGCCCGCCCCAGCAGCAGCGCACGCCAGCTACAGAGCTATCTGATTGAATGAGAAGAGCCAAATTTGTCTCGAAACTGCTTCCAACTAGGTTAACAAGTTTACAAAATGAATACCTAATCATCCTGCGAAACCTTTCACGGCACTAGGTCCAGGATCTTCTCACTTAACCCGCCATTGACTTGGGGGTTTAACGCCCCCCTGATGAATTTTCGTAATAGCTCAAAAACCCAATAACGCTATCAACGTGAAACTTCGGGTACCTTCTTCTAAATCGTTGTTACGTCTTGTGTGCAAAAATGAAGCAATTTCGTCGAAAAATTTCGAGTTATAGCGAATTTAGTGACGTCACTACACACGAGTATTACACCAAAATCAGCTCAACTTTAACCCGCGCCGTGCCGGTGCTCGGTGCCACCTTCGCCGTGTCGGGGGGCGGGGTTAGACAGATTCTAGGACAAAAAGTCAAATGTGAAAAAGTAAAAAGACAAAAAGTCAAATGGGAAAAATTAAAGGACAAAAAGTCACATCGGCTATAAGTCAAATGCAAAAAGTCAAAACGGCAAAAAGTAAAAAGGACAAAAGTCAAAACCAAAAAGCAAAAACCGTAAAAAGTCAAGAGGACAAAAAGTAAAATGGCAAGGAGTCAAAAAGATAGGTAAAATGCAAAAAGTCAAATAGGCAAAAAGTCAAAAAGGATAAGTCAAATGCAAAGTCAAAAACGCAAAAAGTCAAATGCAAAAGTCAAAAGCGTAAAAGTCTAACACAAAAAGTCATATGCGAAAAGTCGAAAAATCCGACAAGATAATCGAAAGATAACGGAAGCAGAAGTTATATTAATCCGTTATCTTCAGAGATATTTCTACAGTGCAGGCAAATACTTCGAATAAGAATCACGTTCGCTATATCGGGCTGTTTATCACCTACTAGCAATGCAAATTTCAGGGCCACGGAGTCAGTGCTAGGCCCGAAGTTCGGGCCCGGTGTTTAAGTGGTGTCGGGCTAAGGCCTGCCGGCCTCATGCGGGCCCATCGTGTCTGATCAATATGTTCTTTGTCAATGTTATGCCGTGCCTGACACCGTGTTGACACCTGCCACGAGTGAGTTTACTTATGCGGAGGATCTTGAAATATTGATATTGAAAATAGCCTTGAAGATGCCTTGAAAATCAAAATGAATGTCATGTTCGTGATCAGCGTGTCCAGTGTCCAAGTTGACCAGCAACCACATTTTGAAGCAAACCGCTACTCGACGCTGAATTATAATCCGAATCCGTCGCTAACTTCACAGACATGATTAAAACAGCCTTTAATTAAAAGCAGTTCACCTTTGCATGGCGTATTGAACTGGTATAGCCGTCATTTACATTTGAGCTTTATTCCCTCTGATTTTTGTGACGTTTTACATTTTACTTCTTGCAGTTTGACTTACCTAACGCCAAGACCCGTGTCCTGTATGGAGCGAGGCGAAGCAACTTACTCTCACCACAAGCTTTGGTGTGATGCGGAGCCGTGAATCAGCTATTTTTGCCCTTTTGACTTTTTGTATTCGACTTTTTGCCCTTTTGACTTTTTGCATGTGACTGCCTTTTTGACTTTTTGCATTTTACTTTAATCCCATTGGACTTTTTGACTTTTTGACATTTGACTTTTTATCCGTTTTGACTTTTTGCATTTCACTTTTAGCCTATTTGACTTGTTGTCCTTTGACTTTTTGTCCGGTTACCGTTTAGACACCCCCTCTAACTCGGAAAACTAAAAGGGCTAGGAAGACGCGGAAAAGGGCAATCGAAAGCTCTCGACATACATTCGAAGGTACTTGAATTTGGTTTTCCTAAAGTCAATATTGAGGTCACCAGAGGTCATCATAGGTCAGATTTTCCAGTTTTAGGACTTCGCTTCAGAAATCCCCAGATATCACAAAAACTATGATAGCTAGGAACAAACAAAAAGCAATGGGCAGCTCTTGTAAAATGCAATCGGTAAGGTCTCCTCAGATTTTAGCTCAGGTCAATAGTTTAGGCTCCAGAACTCATCAAATGTCAAAAAGGCTATTTTTTCAAAACAGTTTATCACGAATAGCTTTTTACCTAATAACGACAAGGCAAAAACTTTGACGCCATCGTGTTTGTCTCGTCAAGGCACTTCGACTCATATTGGTGTTGACCAGGTAAGGTCAACTTAAAAAAAAATTTACCTCAGGTCAAGGTCAAGTGGTGACTCAAATAGGTCATGTTGCATATTGGAAACCGTGCCTCGACGAGACAAACACATTGGTGTCGGTTTCACTTTTCTATCGTCATTATGTCGATAGTTATTGACATAAAACTGTTGGTGACCTCGGATGACCTCGGCTGACCCTGTAGGGGTCACTGAACAAAAATGGCACCTAGGTCATGAAGAATGGCCTATAATAACATGATCTAGAAGGAATTAGACTGCTATCTTGCGTATCCTTGGAATAGCAAGCATTTTAACCCGCGCACTGCAGGGGGTGATTTCCGCCCCCCCCTCTCAGGTTTTTCGCAGATAGCGAAAAAAGGCGGCGCCCAGCGCCGCCGGGTTTTTACACACCTGTTAGGACATCAATTGCGCACACTGACAAAAAAAAATAACTTCGGGTCATCTCAGGTCAGGTCACCAGACCAGGTCAAGGGACCCCACCTTCAAAAATGTTTGCAGTTGTGCCAAAGCCAGAGTTTCTCACCGATCAGTTTGAAACTTACAGGATGTCATGAGGGCATAAGTACTTACAATTCGTTTATCTCGGAATTTTGATATTGGTGACTTAAGGTCAGGTCAATTTCTTAACCTCCCCATAATAAGTCAATGGGGAAATATACAGATGCTTCCTATTTCAAAGATATGCATGCTATTTGTCCAATTACTTCTGGATCATGTTATTATAGGATATTCTTGATGATCCAAGTGTAAGTTTTGTTCAGTGACCCCTATGGGGTCATTTGAGGTCATGCGAGGTCACCATCACTTTTGTCAATAACTCCCGACTTAATGAAGATAGAGAAGTAAAACAGACAGCAATGTGTTTGTCTCGTCGAGACACGTCTTCCCATATGCAACACGCCCTACTTGGGTCACCACTTGATCTTGACCTGAGGTTATTTTTTTAAGTTGACTTAACAAGGTCACCATGTATAGAATTCGAAGCGCCTTGACGAGATAAACAGAATGGCGTAAACAGTGTTCCGTTATATTTAGTAGGTAACAAATTAATAGCGAAAAACGTTTTTTTTTTTGCAAAAAAACAGAATTTTTGTTGTTTTTTTACCTCTGGAGTCTCAAATATTGACCTGATATCAAATTTTAGGACATCTAGTCGATTGCAAATTTTACTTGTTTTCGTTTGTTTCTAACTAGCATAGTTACCGAGATATATGGGAATTTCTAGAGCGAAGTCCTAAAACAGGAAAAAACTGACAAATTTGACCTTCGATGACCTCTGGTGACCTCAATTTTGACCCGACCTAAAAAATACTGAAATACTTTCGATAGAACTTGTATCAAGCTATCAAATTCCGTTTTCTGCTTGTC
This sequence comes from Chirona hameri, assembly GCA_036785665.1. NCBI lineage: Eukaryota > Metazoa > Arthropoda > Thecostraca > Balanomorpha > Balanidae > Chirona > Chirona hameri. The sequence continues at coordinate 12,136 of JAXIVJ010004975.1, forward strand.
GCTGCGTAGCGAAGTTTTCGAGATATCGGGGGGGGGGAATCAACCCCCTGCAGTTCGTGTTCGGCGCAAACCCCCTGCAGTGCGCGGGTTAATATTTCCCCACTGACATAATGGGGAGGTCACGAAATTGACCCGACCTTAGGTCGCTGATATTAAAAATCCAAGATAAACGAATTGTAGATCTGTATGATCTTATGAAATCCTGTACGTGTAAAACCGATCATCCAAAAACTGTGACTGCGGTACGACCACAAGTTTTTTTTTGGAGGTGTGGACACGTGACCTGGTCTGGTGACCAGACCTGAGATGACCCGATGTATTTTTTAACATAATGTGGCCAATTGATGCCCGAACAGCTGTGCCAAAAACGGCGGCGCTGTGCGCCGCCGTTTTTCCGCTACCCGCAAAAAAACCTGAGGGGGGGGGGGGGGGGGGGGGGGTCTAAACACCCCCGGCACGGCGCGGGTTAACAGACCGTACAAATGCCATATTTTGAGCAAAATGCATTCCAAAAACATCACAAGATAGCAAATGGCAAGGGCTACAAAATGGCTATCTCGGATTTTTGACAATTTTATTCTTTTTACTCCAAAAACCTTTTTTTTTGGGGGGGAATTATCACAAAATTAAAATGTTCTAAAATATTCAAAAAACCGGAAGATGTGTTAGAACCATATGCAGACAACTACCATACCAAATTTCTGACTGACTGACTTATGACATCTTAAGTATGGGTAACTCCAAGGTACTTTAATAGAGGGGGCGTATAGGGCGTAAGGATTCAGTCACGTGACTTACGAGCGCACGTGCAACCAACCGATCGCCGGGATCCTCCAGTGTGATTGGGCCCAAGGAATCGTAGTCAGCTGATACTCCCATTGCTATAACATGGAGATTTTGCAATGCTTTTTAGGGAAAAAATATTTAGGTACTAAATGACTTCGCAAGTGGAAGCAGGACCCGGGTATGGATAGAGGACAGAACAGGGTATTTTTTTATCACCCGGCGGTAGCTTTTCTCGCCTTATATTCCTCACCAGATGGTCTCAATCACAGCCGACAAATCACACGCGTTCGGATAGAGCAGTTATGGAGGTGGTATCAGTGGCGGTGGGTGGTATTTTCTGATGGCGGGGGGGGGGGGAACAAACCCAGGGGGCCCTCGATCAAAAGGCCCCTCCCACGGCCAAAGGCCCCACCCCCAAACAATGGCGCGAAATGGCATCTCCTCGGATTTAGGCCACTATATTTTGCAGGGCCCCTAAATAGTCGTAAAAAACGTCGGACAGGCCCATGTTTGAAGTTGCAGGCCTTCCGAGGGCCCCCTCAGGCCTACCAAGGGCCCTCATGCCCCCTCAGGCCTACCGAGTGCCTTCTGTCAGCCTTAGAGGGCCCCTCAGGCTGGCTGGGGGCACCTCGGGACCCTCGGTCAACTTCTTGGAAATGTATGGGGGTGGGGGGGGGGCAAAATCATGCCCCCCCTACTTCTTCTTGAGTGGGGGAGGGGGACAGCTTATTAAAAATAAATGCGTCAACCGTGCCGCCCAAGATTTCCTCAAGTAACTTTGACCGCCTGAACTATTGTCATCTGACGTCACGACCAATCGGAGAGCAGAATTCCAAATTACGTAAATATACTTAATTATTAAAATTAAAAAAAGGAGGAATTTTCAGTGAAGTGTCAATCTATAAAATGTTTTATTCATTTGCTTTTCATCAAACACATACAAGTAGTGGGTTAGGTAACCTGCAACTAGTCCATTATTTGTTTGTCAGAAATGGCGGTAGCTAATGCGCCAGTTTACTAGACAAACCCGGGCCTCCAATCAGATTCCTCCATTTGGTCACATGACCTCTTGCCATCCACCTAGGTAACTCATGAAGTCATATTTTGAAATTGCGTTTTTGTCCTTTATTGACCAGCTGCAGACAAATAAATGCCAGCACTGTATTCCTGAGACAAAACTGGTCCAGAAACATGACTTTTTATTTAGATTTATCAATTTCAAATTTCGGCCTTCAGTGACCTGAACTTGACCTGAACCAGGCACGTAGCCAGGATTTCGTCCAGGGGGGGGGAGGGCGGCGCCTCGAAAGGGCCCCTTCCCGAGCGTTGAAAGGGCCCCTTCCCAAACGTTGAAAGGCCCCCCCCCCCCAAAAAAAAACGCATGAAAAGGCACGTTATAAGGCTGGAAAATGCAGTATGACAGGTATGGCATGGGCCAAACCAAGGTTTAGGAGCTTGAGTTAGCAAACTGCCACATCAACTTTGGAACCAGCGACACGAATTTGGAATCAGCTATACCAACTTGGAATATTTTTTAAGCTCAAGAACTGGAACTGCGGCGCGAAAATTTTGAGTATTATGCCCTGGGTTGGTTTCTCATCAATGCGTTGCATTGCGTATGGTGCGGACCTCTAAAATTGCTATATGGTGCGTTTAAAAGTGCGGGGGAAAAGTGCTAAAGTGAACTATTTTACCCAATAATATAGGGAAGTAGCAACATAAAACATAAATGCGCCGAGAGACCGATTTTTCTTTTTTTCCTAACCCGCATATAATTGAATTTGTAGTTAAATTGCGCGGCGCGAAAATTTTGAGTTTTATTCCCTGTACAACTGTATTCTTACTGTTGAAAGGCCCAATGTCCCTTCAGATCGTTTAGGGGCCCCTCTGACCTTTTCTACGCCCTTCCGACCTGTTCAGGGACTCATCTGGGATCCGCGAAACGAAAAGACATGATGTGGAGTGGGTGATATATATAATACAAAGAGGGCTTACTCAACAGGAAAACATAAAATCGGATCTTTCGGGTATATTGTAGCACCCTGACGAAGGGTGTTACAATATACCCGAAAGCTCCGCTTTTAATATTTGTATTGTGGAGTAAGTCCTCTTTGTTTTAATCTTCATCTGGGATCAGGGATCTCTACGTGCTTTGACCCTTCCGGTCTCACCAGAGTCACCAGAGACTCCTCTGACCTTCCAAGAAGCCCCCTTGTGTGTCAAGGGGCCCATTCGGCCTGTTCAGAGGTCCTTCCGACCTGGCCAGGGACTGCACTGGCTGCTTTGTCGCCCTGCCGACATACTCGGGGACAGGGGCGGCGGATTGCGGGGCGCAGGGTACCCAAAATCCCCCCTCAAATGAAAATCCTGGGGAGGGGAAGGGTCATGTTGCCCCCAGATTGAGCAGGCTAAAATCTGGGGGGGGGGGGGGGGCAAAACTACCCTTTGCCCCCAGGATTTTCGACTGGGGGGAATTTTGGGTACCCTGCCACCGCAATCCGCCGCCCCTGCTCAGGGGTCCCTCCGACCTGCCCAGGGCCCCTCCAATCTGGCTAGGAACTCATCCGGCATGTTAAAGGGCCCTTCCGACCGGCCCAGGGACCCTTTCGGTCTAGCCAGGGGCCCCTGTGACTTGCCCAGGAGCCCCTCCGATCGGCCCAGCGACTCTTCTGGTCGGCCTGCGCTGGCTGCTTTGTCGCCCTGCCGACATGCTCAAGGGGCCCTCCGACCTGCCCTGGAGCCCCTCCGTGCTGGCCAGGGGCCACTTCGGCATGTTCAGTGGCCCTTCTTACCCGTCCAGGGGTCCTTTCGATCTGGGCAGGGGCCCCTCCGATCTGCGCAGGGGCCCTTTTAACTTTCCAGGGGCCCTCTGGTCTCTCCAAGGGCCCTTTAACCTTCTAAGGGGCCCTTCCGACCTTGCAAGGGACTGCGCTGGCGGCTTTGTTGCCTTGCGACATGCTCCGAGGGCCCTCCCACCGGCCCTGGGGCCCCTCCGTGCTGGCTAGAGGCTCATTCGGATGTTCAGGGGCCCTTCTGACCCACCTAGGGGCCCTTTCGGTCTGGCCAGGGCCCCTCTGACCTGTACAGGGGCCCTCTTAACTTCCCAGGGGCCCTCTGGTCTGTCCAGGGGCCCTCCAACCTGCTCTGCGGCCATTATGACCTGGAAAAGGACTGCGCTGGCCGCTTTGTCGTCCTGTCGACATGCTCAGGGGCCTCTCAACCTGCGCAGGGGCCCTTCTGTGCTGGCTAGGGGCCCATTCAACGTGTTTAGGGGGCCCATTCGACGTGCTCAGGGGGCCCTCTGACCCGCTCAGGGGCCCTTTCGGTCTGGCCAGGGGCCCCTCTGACATGAACAGGGCTCTTTTGAACGTCCAAGGGGCCCTCTGGTCTTTCATAGAGGGCCCTAGTGGCCCTCTGAAGTCCTCTAAACTCTCTAAAGACCACGCTTCGTGTATTAAAGAGCCTATGATACCGCGCTTCGCGCGGTCTCGTCGGCCTTTTTCGGCGCGCTGCGCGCGCCGAAAAGGGCCCTCGCGCGCCAAAAAGGGCCCTCCTGGCCTCCAGGGTGTGGGGCGGGGGGGGGGGGGGGGGGGGGGGCGGCCGCCCCCGCCGCCCTCCCCTTGGCTACGTGCCTGACCTGAACTTGACAATAACTTCACGTGAATGAAGTCAGTTGGTAAAATGACTATCACTATCGAATTATACGTGGCAAATCACCCATACATCATGTGTTGCATGACTTTCGTAGACATTTTGCGCATAGTGAATTTTTGTGAGCTGGCCTTGACCTTTGCCAACAATCTCACTTTAGCTCATGCGGGATGTGTATCATACCTTTGACAGCACTTTGGGTGATCATGGTCGTAATCTAAGGCTTTTGAAGGCAAGTATGGCCCATAAACGGATATACGTCGATTTTTACATTTGGCCTGACTGTGACCTGACATTTGACCTCACTTTGAATTTTTTTAGTATGCTTTAGATTCACCTCATTGCCGATTGCCGCCTTGCTTTCGATTGCCGCCTTGCGCGTCTCGCTGCGGCCATCGGTTCGGAAGATAACCAGGGGGCGTTTAACCCCCCCCCCCCCCCCCCCAGTCAATGGTGTTCTGCTGAGACCCCAGTCAATGCCGGGTTAAAGGGATATTGCCACCTCCGGAGGATTTCTAAAAAGCAACTTAAATGAATGGTGGGGATCAACAATCGTGTATGATCAAGCTCAAACTTGCTCCTGCAGCACCTATAGCAGAGTATCGTTTTTTTTTGCTGACTCCAAAACGTTGGTCCCAGCTGTGCTCAGTACTATATTCATGATGACCGCTCTCATCCAGTTTAGCTGTGAAATTGGCGCCCGCCTAAAACCGAAGCGTCCAAATTCGCCGAGACTTGACCTTGAAAAGTCTATCTGTGTTATAAGGTATTGGTCGCAAATCTCCTACGGCCCCAAAGTCGAGCCATAGCCATTCTTGCTGTTTTATTCATGTTTTATTATGAAAGAGGCTATGGTTGTTGAAAATATAATTAACTGTATACGCATTTTAATTGTAAAGTGCACTGACGGAATGGTGATGTTGAGTTTGCTTGCAATATTCAAAAAGCAAATCATGGTCCGCAAAGAAGAGATTCTAAATAGTGATGAGGGGACTCGCAATTTTACGAATGTGTGCCAATCATGAGTGGTGCAAATGCATTTTTTGATCTAATGGGGGGGGGGGGGAGTTTCGGGAACCAAATTTTGCAGGTGAAATCGGACACGCTTAATCTACCGATACACACGAAAAACTTCATATTGGCCTGCGAGGTGGCAATATCCCTTTAATTTGCTGCGTGGCAACGGCCATCCGCCTATTTTCGACTTTATTATTAATCTCAAAATTGTATCATTCATCGATTGTATCCACTACCAAGGTTAGGGTAAATGGGTCTGTGCCAGGGCAACCACGCAGGCGTTGAATTTACAGACGCAGTAAGTCCGTCTCATTTAATTCCTGAAAACCTCGCTTCTACGTCCAAAATCTCGCTGACAGCAATTAACGCCCTCCACTTTTCCTTCATTTTATGCATGCATATCACACGGGAAGAGGCGACAAGTACCACTTATCCCTGCGTTCACAAATTCATTTTGCCTAATCTTCACTCGGGCACAGCAAACTTCATCCAGAAAAACAGTCCTCCTTCAGAGCGACTTCTCATTCTCATTTCCGCGCCCTGTCCTTAGGGCCGGGGCACGGGGACGAAGCGACGCGAGGCAGCAAACTTCCTCTGCACCGGGACCTTGCTAGCTACCTCTGCAAACTACCTCTGACCTTGGCCGGTGGATAATGAAGCCAGTATTTCAGACGGTGCATATTGCCCGGAGCGCCGGAGGATGGCGTCTCATCGGTCCCGGTCAGCCGTGCCACCGCACAGTGGGCGGGCAGCGGCATTTAGCGCGACATAAGTCATTTTTGGGACTTTCTACTCGATGAAAACAATGGTTGTAGTTAGACACAAAATTGCCCATGGAATCCGAAAATGACAATATATATCCGCTAGCATGAATCGTTTTTCGTATAGGTGAGCTTGAACACGGAACTTTGAACGGAGAAGCGGAACCGGCTTCATGTGCTGTATTTTTTGTTCAAAGCTCAAAGTGAAATAACATACAAATTAAAATGCTGAATGAGTTATTATGTGTTCGTTCATAAGAAGTGAGTCATGCTCTGCCTCTATGTGAAAATTCATGTTAGCCTTTCCAAGAATGCATTTTGCATTATTTATTAGCCATTGTATGAGAGGTGTCAAAAATGACCACGAATTTTTGCAAGTGCCGATATTAAAATGCCCACTAGTGCCCGCGCTGCAAACATGATTTTTAGTTGACAAGCCAATTTTTGATCGAACCACTGCTAATTTGGCTGCACCTTCCTGCGCCTTTCGAAGTTATCGTAATTTTTGTATCGCATGTCGTCCAACGTTCCCTGGCGCGGAGTGCCTCGTGGGCGGTGGGATGTGCCGACCAGCACCGACTCTCTGATTGGCTGGCCAGCTGACATGTCACGTGACCTGTCTGACCGGATGGCGGGTTGCCGTGTTCAGTCGGCAACAAGCGCTGAGTGTGTCCGGGCTAGAACGAAAGCCTTCGTACGAAAGACTACGCATGCGTTTAGCGGTGTATATTACCAGGGCTTCAATGTTCTATGTAATATTGTGCTGAGTATCACATTTCAAACTCACCCATGATGGAACAATTTTGGTGATACAACTGAGAATTTCACCTGCGATTATCGTTTCGCTGCGATTTGTAGCTACTGCATTGACATTGACTTCTATCACGATATGTTGCAAGATTTGCCAATAAGAGCATAATGCCAATAGTGTGCATTAACCCTCGCCCTACGGGAGCTTTTTTTCACCTTCGCCCTACGGGGGGTCATAAAAAGACCCCCTATTAACTTCCAAAACAAGCAACATAGAGCAACGCAGTAAGAACCAACATATTGCCAGTCATGTTTGTAATCTAACGGTATGCAATTTTTAGGTTTGGGGTCAACGAGTGACCTTCCAGGTCAAGTTAATGACCTCGATCGACCACGTCCAGAACAGCGATTTTGCTGTGTCAGAAAACCTCAAAATGAGAAATTGATAAATGTAAATAAAAAGGCATGTTCCTAGACCAGTTTTGTCTCAGAAATACAGACAAGGTATACAGAAAGAAAAGGAAAAGGAAAAGGGAAAACAAATATTCGTATCTGGTCAAAAAAAGTTATTTACAAAATGGCGTCATTAATTTCTTACACTTAGGGAGCCATCACTCAGTCAAAAATAGAGATATTTCTTTGACATTGAGTATTGTCCATACTCAGTTCTCTCACATATATTCCGTATTTTTAACATCTTTGAAAATTTTGATTTTGTGGTGATTTTTTTCAAAAAATCAGTTTTTGTTCATTTTGGGGGTCAAAAAACCCAAAATTTTGAAAATCTGAGATCGCCATTTTAAAGAAAATTACATTTTATATCTTTGCTTAATTGTGTTTGCAATTTGCTTCAAAACTCTTCTGTTTTCTACGATTTTCCAAACATTTATAGTTTTTCTACCAACATGACGTCATCCAAAACAGTAGTATTTCCCAAATTTTCTCAACCAATGTCAATGCAATTATTACAGCATACGTATAATTGTTGTATACTTAGCTACTGAAAATTTCAGCAAGATGCGCCGCATGTCTTAACAAGTTATGCAAGAAAAACCTCAGGGGGGGGGGGGGGGGGGGTCGTTTTAGGACCCCCCGTAGGGCGAGGGTTAAGACCTGGCCGCTTCCAGCATTTTCACAAACATGTACAGAACACATATATTTTCGGATTTATATCCAAAATGCAGTTACACACAACTTAGGGACATTTCAAGTCTATGTCTCGATGTAGCCGCCGCTAGCCTCGATGACGGCCTCCACACGGCCTCGGAAGGAGCGGCAGGTGTTAACGATGTAGGCCTCCTCCACCCCATCCCAGGACTCCACAATGTGAGCCATGAGAGACTCCTGGCTGGGATGGGATATCGCCTGAACATCCTGCTGCAAAACGCTCCAGATACTGTAGTCGAGCGGGTTCAGATCGGGTGACTGGGGTGGCCACATCTCCTTTCGCCAGAAATGTGGCTCTCCTCCGAGCTCGTCCTCCAGCTTCTGCTCGATGACGTTGGCGTTGTGTGCGGGCGCCCCGTCCTGCTGGAACACAAAGTTTCCATCCGGGTAGGTGTCCTTGATCCAGGGGATGTCCTCCGTGTCCAACAGACGCTCGTACACCTCCCTGTTGATCTTCTCGTTGGCGTCCACGAAGATTATAGGACACTTCTTGCCGTCGGAACCGACCACCCCGAGGACCATGATCTTCTGCAGCGTCCACTTTCTGAGGGCTTCGGACAGTCCGAGGTCGCCCAGGCCTGGGGTCATCTTCAAGACTTCCCCCAGAACGCAACTTGGCCTTGATCCGTCGAACTGTCCTCTGTCCAACGCCGCAGTCCGCCGCCACTTGCACGTGCGTCTTCCCGGATCCGGCCGCCCCGCGCAGGTAGCCAGTGACAAGTTGTCGTTTCCTCTGATTATCCATAACTAAACATGAAATGGAGGGTCTCTAATACTCCGCACAGGGTGGCCGGGGTCAGAGGGGTCACGCCACAGGTCGTTGGCACACTGCCAACAAATCAGAGTCGACGTAAACAGGCCAGGCGTAAAGCGGCCAGAACTTAATGCGCACCCGGTATAGGCAACTTAATTAACCAAAAGTTTTTTTTGCTGGGGTAACATTTTAGTGTGTAATAAAATGTTATTTTTTTTTGTGAAATTGGGCATCAGGCACAAGATACCCAACATATATAAATATCACGACATTTAAATGCTTTTCAATGACTTGCACATCACATAACATGCATCTACGTCAGCCTTCACACCAGAGTTCGAGTCAATTTACAGTTGTTTTGTGCGGCTATTTTGCAATACTTCAGGTCGTGATGTTTATGATAAAACATACGGAGAATCTCCGCAAGACAATCGTGAATGCATCAGGCAGCATCTTATGCAAGCTCATATTGATGTAAGACATCTGAATGCAAGGGAAAGTAGATACACAATTATGTCGCGCTAAATGCCGCTGCCCGCCAAATGTGCCCCGGTCGATTATGTAGTGAGGGCTTCCCAGCACCAGCTGATACCTCGGTATGCAACGTAGCTCTGCCGGAGTTGGATGGGAAGGAAAGATAGCGAGCGAGAGAGCGAGAGCGAGAGCGAGAGCGAGAGCGAGAGCGAGAGCGAGAGCGAGAGCGAGAGCGAGAGAGAGAGAGAGAGAGAGAGAGAGAGAGAGAGAGAGAGAGAGAGAGAGAGAGAGAGAGAGAGAGAGAGAGAGAGAGAGAGAGAGAGAGAGAGAGAGAGAGAGAGAGAGAGAGAGAGAGAGAGAGAGAGAGAGAGAGAGAGAGAGAGAGAGAGAGAGAGAGACGTGGGGGTGATCGTGGAGTGGTCGGAAGAGCCACCTGTTGCAGTTGGTCTGTGCTCTAACATCCGTCTCGTGACAAGACGCTGTATTGTACCGTCGCAAGACGCCGCCACACAGATGGTATGGTCCTCAGAACGTGGCAGTGGTTACACACATTACCGCAAGTCTGTGGCAGTGGTCCCAAATTTGTCGATTTGGGTGGGAAATGTGAATAATTTTTCACTCTCCCATTTTAGGAGTGAAATTTCCACTCTCAAATTATGAATTGTGATATTGATTCTGACAAAAATATCCACTAAAAAACATGATTTCAACGAAAACTACTGCTAGTCATATTCAACACAAATAAATATTGTGCCATTTTGTAATCATTTTCCACTCTCATGGTCTTTTTTAGCTCGAATTTTCCACTCTTGACACCCAAGCAAAAATGGCATTTTGGGACACTGGTCTGTGGTAATAATTATATCACAGCTCGGCTCTCAATATGAACTGCATCTGTTTCTGACGATTGTAACTGTTACACGACGTTTAACAGCCAACACGAGAAAAGCAACTTGGTCGGTTAAACTAGCTTCATCGCAACTGAAAAGCAAACCGGACTATATACTGAAAGTTTTACAGCATTAACATTAAGCACCATCACTTCCCGAAACTGTTTAAGGCTTAAAAGTCGAAACTCAAACAATGGATGGAAAGGTCTTTCAATAGTATGTAATGGTGGTGTAGAGACTGGACGCAAACAAAAACTTTTCGCTCTCGCATCCATTCGGCTTTGAACTAAATTACAATGTTGCATGGGGAGCCAACACAAAAAAGTTTCCATTGCAATGTGTACATAGAACAGTTTCATATATGATGGATGGTTGTGATGAGCATTGTGCAGATACAAATCAGATGGAAAAAGTAGCCTTTGCTCATGTTATTGTAATTAAAAAGATGATGAATTAATTAACCTATATTACGTCTTGCGGCTTCTTCAGGGCTAAAAAACTTGTCTTGTGTAAACAAACTTTTTTAGCCCTAAAGAAGCCGCAAGGCGTAATATAGGTTAATTAATTCATCATCTTTTTAATTACAATAACATGAGCAAAGGCTACTTTTTCCATCTGATAGAACAGTTTCAATGAATGTATATATTTTTAACGAACGTTTCAAGGTCTTATAAATACCCTGGCGAACAAACAAAAGACCGAACTGCTCCCGGGGTAGACTGGTTTGGTACCGTGCTCACTCGAACACACAAGCGACAGTGCCTCGAGATGTATTCGGTGAAAACGTGAACGTGCGATGTGATTCAGCGTCTCTACATTCCAACTAAAAGACTGGTGAACAGATGATGCCTGGCGATCTGAATGAAAGCTGGATAAAAGCGCGAATGACGAGCCATCGGGTAAGCAAAACCAGCACCGTATGGCTCAGAGCACAGACGACAGAAGAGACACGAAACATGAAACGATGAAACGCATTACCACAAGAGCGGCCCGCAGCCCGCACCTACGGTCCACGCTCCGGCGAAAACACCTTTGCGCTATCAACTCTAAATGCAGCCACAGGTCCATCCAGGCAAGCCGTAAAGGGCGTCCCCACGCCCACATCGCCGGCTTACGGCCTCCTCTCAGCGCTCACTTCACACGCGAACGCCGCCGCCCCTCCCTCCTCTGACGTCTGAAGAACCTAGACGAGACCACCGCCGCGCCAGCCAGTCACTATTTGTACAATACGGGCGGCCCGAGCCGAGGCCCGAGCCACCGGGGTCTGCACCGTGCCTCGGAGAGCGTGGCGTCCACTCCCTGCCGGCGACACCGCCGCCGCCGACACTGGCACATTGTTCACGGTGATCACGGTGACACCCCGTCGGCTGCAGCGCGTCACGTCATCGCCCCCACTAGTCTTCTTCGCTGGAGATATCCACCGTGTAGGTGGCGACCTTACGCGCGCGGCCGGCCGCCCGTTTCGCCAGGGGCACGTAGCCGGCGGAGCCATCAGAGTCAGAGTCGGAAGCGATCGCCTTCTTCTTACCCTTACTCTGCGGAGGAACACGCAGAACATCGTCAGCTGAGAGATCACAACGGGGGAAGTGCTGATAGCAAAGCTCTGTAAAATGTCGGAACCCGCAAGAAACGCTTTGAAAACCATCGGCAGAAAATATGTAGCAGTGTTTCAATGAGTGAAATGATTCCAGATGATTTGTTCATTGTCGTGTTTCAAAACATACACTTCACGAAGTTACGAGAAAAACTGAGCTCAATCTTTCGTCAGTTTTCATCTTCGATGGAAACGTCATCTGGGTGGGAAATGACACTGGAGTCCACACACAATTACATTACAGGAAAAGGACATCAATGCCAGCCTCGCAACTGAAGGCAGGCTCAGGGGTGCCACCAACAGAATACAAAACACAACACCCCTCGAATGCCTTATCAACATAGTCCAACACAACAGTACACAAAGTCTTTAACCAATCAGACCAAAAACACGATTCAAAACAAAGTCCGTAAGTAATCGTAGGGTGTACGCGACCGGCAACCAAGACAAAGAACACACAGCCACAAAGCGAAGACCGCTGCTGCTGGCTAGTTGCCACACTCAACAGCGTACCACTCCCAGAACAACCACGGAGAACCTGCGGAACACCCAGCCAGTATACGGCACCGACTCGACACGAAGGCGGGGCGACACGCGGGGGGCGCCCCGGCGCATCCTCTTGGCAACACCGCTCCGGCGCGGGCGGGGCGACACGCGGGGCCGCCGGCGAGGTACACATCCCGCAGGGCGACAGCCTGATTTGCGGTCATCGGTCACGTCAGCTCCGCCGGTGCCGGCCGTCCGGGGGTGCCCCGGGGGCCCCCCCCGGGGGCCGGGATGACAGCCGGTGGTCCCATGCTGGGAGGCAGCCGACCGATACCGGAGGAGCGGGACCGGAAGAGCGGGACCGGAAGAGCGGGACCGGAAGAGCGGGACCGGAAGAGCGGGACCGGAAGAGCGGGACCGGAAGAGCGGGACCGGAGGAGCGGGACCGGAGGAGCGGGACCGGAAGAGCGGGACCGGAAGAGCGGGACCGGAAGAGCGGGACCGGAAGAGCGGGACCGGAAGAGCGGGACCAGAGGAGCGGGACCGGAGGAGCGGGACCGGAGGAGCGGGACCGGAAGAGCGGGACCGGAGGAGCGGGACCGGAAGAGCGGGACCGGAAGAGCGGGACCGGAAGAGCGGGACCGGAAGAGCGGGACCGGAGGAGCGGAACCGGAGAAGCGGGACCGGAGGAGCGGTGCCTGGTGGTGTCAAGGGTCAGTCGGCTGCCGATACAGGGGCGGCTGGTGCGGTCTCCAGCAGACGGGACGCGGGGCTAAAGGACGGTGCGTCAGACGCCTGCCTATCCCCCAGCAGACGGGGAGCGGTGCTGGGAGCCGACTGGCCACCGCGACGCTACCCGGTCTAGCTTAGGGCGTAAACGGTAGCGAGCGGGAAAATGTTGGACCGGCTGTTCAATGATCATCGGTCACCGGTGAGCATGATCATCGGTTTATATTATTTTTCCGAAGAAAATTATATTCCCAGAGCGAGTTCCAAAGAAAATTTAGTCTGAGAACAACATTGCTGCGGTCTGTTTAAAAAAGAACACATTTATTTAAATAAATACAATCTTGTATTTTTCGACAACAGGCTGCACTCTGCAGCAACCTTATTCTCAGATGGTATTTTTCTTTGTAACTCACTCTGGGAATATAATTTTCTTCCGAAAAATAATCATAAAAAGGAATCCTGACCGATCATCAGTAAACTGCCAGTCCCATTAACCCGCGCGGCGCTGGGGTCTCCAGCCGAACGCGCGGCGCTGGGGGGTAAATTTACCCCCCCCCCCTCGTATCTTCCGAACCAATAACCGCAGCGAGACGCGCAATGCGGCGATCGCAAGCTCTCAACGAGAAGAATCGAATGCATACTCGAAATTCTTAAAATAAGGTCACATGTCAGGTCACGGTCAGGTCAAATGTAAGTATTTGAGTTTTTGGGGCTATACTTTCCATCCAAAGCCTTATATTGCAACTATTATCTCACAAAGTGCTCCAGAGTGTATAATGCATTTCCCGCATAAGTAAAAGTGAAATTGTAAGCAAAGGTCAAGGTCAAAAGCCATGCGACACATGTTGTATGGGTTATTTTACACGTATAATTCGATAGAAGCAGCCATTTTCACAGCCTGACACCATATAATCATCTTCAGGTCAAGGTCAGGTCACAATAAGGTCAAAATTTGAAATTGATTAATCTAAATAAACATTGCATGTTTCTAGACTAGTTGTGTCTTCGAAATACAGTGGTGGCATTTATTTGTCTGTATCTGGTCAGTAAAAACCAAAAAACGCAATAAAAAAATGACGTCATGAGTTACTTGTTCTTAGAGAGCCATAAGTCAGTCAAAAATAAAGAAATTGCTTTGAAATTTGGTTTGAACATCGTTCATACTCGGTTCTCTAATATATCTTCCGTTTTTTTTTTAAAAAAATCTTCAAACAAAAAACTTTTGTGGAAATTCTTCCCCAAAAATCAGTTTTTTGCATTTTTGGGGGTCAAAAACCCAAAATTTTGAAAATCTGAGATAGCCATGTCAAAGACAATGTTATTTCCCTTCTTTTGACGCCTTTTATTTGCAATTTGTAGTACCACGCTATTTTCTACGATTTGTCAAACATTTAACGTTTTTTCACCAAAAATGACATGGCATGACGTCACTAAAACGTCATTATCTGCCACAAATTTTCACGAATTTTAAAAAAAAAATGCAAAAGATGTAGAATTGATGCACCATAAGCTACCGTAAGTTTTACTTTGATATCTGTCATAGTTGTCAAGTTATGGAGAAAATCCGGGAGGGGAGGTAAAATTTACCCCCCCAGCGCCGCGCGGGTTAAAGGAAGTAAACAAAATTGTGTTTGGCAGAAGGGTTTCCCACTGAGAGGTACACTGCAAGCCGTGCCGAGAACTAGCATGAGGACGGCCGAGAACTAGCATGAGGTTTGCGCTGACCAGTTTGAACTGGTTTACGTCGTATGCTGGAAGAACAAAGGTAAAACATTACGTCTGCTTCATCTGCTGCCATTTGTGGATATCTAGGTCACCAGGTAACGCCATCAAACAATGCCGTCCCAGTGACATTTGGCGTCTCACGTGGAGGCCTGCAGTCTCAGAATAATCGGTAATAATAGAATAATCGGTAATAATCTCAGCGTCTGGGACATTCCGCGTACTTGCTCCTCCATGCCAGCATGACCCAGGCTGCTGTCCGGTGCCGTGGTCGGGCAGGCGGCTCGGAGCAGCTATTATGGATTAGACCGTGCGGGGTGAGCAGAATAAGACAGACGGGAGATGGGTGGAAACACAAGGGTGGGGCATTGCTGCAGGCGGGGCCAGTCACAGTACGTCGTGATGTATTTCTGGGGTGGTCGAGAGCGCCGCTGCCGCTGCTGTAACGCTACAGTATGTCAGCCTCTTCCACTCATACCTACGGACGATGTATACCAGTGTAATAGTTTACCATAGGCCATTCCGTTTACTAACTCTTGATTTCGCCCGTAACTTCTTTACTGATTGCCCAGTGTCAAATGAAATACAACGAAATCAACATTTTCCCATAAATCCATAGTTGCTAGTGATTCAACGCCATTTAATTCACTCTGCCCAGCTGAAAGCGGACCCAAGGGATTGAACCGCAGTCAAAAGAATAATGACCTGTCAGACAAATATACCTTTTGCAGTGATATTTCGTTTTTTCTTCATACAGCAAGGTCTCCATCATCAATGCACACTAAACAGACTTTGCTCAAAATCAGGGAATATCTCATCGGCTATAAGCGGGCATCGTTCTATTTGTCATACTTTTAGTAAAAAATGGCACGGAATTGAATGTAAACAAAAAATGATAAAAATGCCCGCTTCTAGGCTCCGTGTATGTCACGAAAAGAGCTCCCTCAGCCTACGATCAAATCACCTGTCCAATAACATATTTTGAATCCAATATTCCGAATAGCATGCTATATTTCGAATTATGAAATATATTATTACCTGGTAGATGTAACATAAAATATATAATTTATACCAAGCAACTGCAATAGTAGAATGAGTGAGTAGGTGTATTCAGGCACTCATTCGTTACGCACTCCATCACTGCAAATAGCATACGTGGGGGCGCGCATCAGCTTGCAACATTGTAATTAAAAATAAACTATAACATTCGGACAGACATTCTTATCCAGGGAATGCGACCAGACAGGTTACTAACATTATGCGTATCAGGTAGCGAAGCGGGCGGCCAGTACCACGCTGCAGACCACGCCGGGGACGGGGCTGGATGGTATCAGGTAGCGAGGCGGGCGGGCAGTACCACGCTGCAGACCACGCCGGGGACGGGGCTGGATGGTATCAGGTAGCGAGGCGGGCGGGCAGTACCACGCTCCAGACCACGCCGGGGACGGGGCTGGATGGTATCAGGTAGCGAGGCGGGCGGGCAGTACCACGCTCCAGACCACGCCGGGGACGGGGCTGGATGGTATCAGGTAGCGAGGCGGGCGGGCAGTACCACGCTCCAGACCACGCCGGGGACGGGGCTGGATGGTATCAGGTAGCGAGGCGGGCGGGCAGTACCACGCTCCAGACCACGCCGGGGACGGGGCTGGATGGTATCAGGTAGCTAGGCGGGCGGGCAGTACCACGCTCCAGACCACGCCGGGGACGGGGCTGGATGGTATCAGGTAGCGAGGCGGGCGGGCAGTACCACGCTCCAGACCACGCCGGGGACGGGGCTGGATGGTATCAGGTAGCGAGGCGGGCGGGCAGTACCACGCTCCAGACCACGCCGGGGACGGGGCTGGATGGTATCAGGTAGCGAGGCGGGCGGCCAGTACCACGCTCCAGACAACGCCGGGGACGGGGCTGGATGGTATCAGGTAGCGAGGCGGGCGGCCAGTACCACGCTCCAGACCACGCCGGGGACGGGGCTGGATGGTATCAGGTAGCGAGGCGGGCGGCCAGTACCACGCTCCAGACCACGCCGGGGATGGGGCTGGATGGTATCAGGTAGCGAAGCGGGCGGCCAGTACCACGCTCCAGACCACGCCGGGGACGGGGCTGGATGGTATCAGGTAGCGAGGCGGGCGGGCAGTACCACGCTCCAGACCACGCCGGGGACGGGGCTGGATGGTATCAGGTAGCTAGGCGGGCGGGCAGTACCACGCTCCAGACCACGCCGGGGACGGGGCTGGATGGTATCAAGTAGCGAGGCGGGCGGGCAGTACCACGCTCCAGACCACGCCGGGGACGGGGCTGGATGGTATCAGGTAGCGAGGCGGCGGCCAGTACCACGCTCCAGACCACGCCGGGGACGGGGCTGGATGGTATCAGGTAGCGAGGCGGGCGGCCAGTACCACGCTCCAGACCACGCCGGGGACGGGGCTGGATGGTATCAGATAGCGAGGCGGGCGGCCAGTACCACGCTCCAGACCACGCCGGGGACGGGGCTGGATGGTATCAGGTAGCGAGGCGGGCGGGCAGTACCACGCTCCAGACCACGCCGGGGACGGGGCTGGATGGTATCAGGTAGCGAGGCGGGCGGCCAGTACCACGCTCCAGACCACGCCGGGGACGGGGCTGGATGGTATCAGGTAGCGAGGCGGGCGGCCAGTACCACGCTCCAGACCACGCCGGGGACGGGGCTGGATGGTATCAGGTAGCGAGGCGGGCGGCCAGTACCACGCTCCAGACCACGCCGGGGACGGGGCTGGATGGTATCAGGTAGCGAGGCGGGCGGGCAGTACCACGCTCCAGACCACGCCGGGGACGGGGCTGGATGGTATCAGGTAGCTAGGCGGGCGGGCAGTACCACGCTCCAGACCACGCCGGGGACGGGGCTGGATGGTATCAGGTAGCGAGGCGGGCGGGCAGTACCACGCTCCAGACCACGCCGGGGACGGGGCTGGATGGTATCAGGTAGCGAGGCGGGCGGCCAGTACCACGCTCCAGACCACGCCGGGGACGGGGCTGGATGGTATCAGGTAGCGAGGCGGGCGGGCAGTACCACGCTCCAGACCACGCCGGGGACGGGGCTGGATGGCGGGGGCATCGCTCATGCCGGAACGATAACGCCAGGAATGCCATAACATGCCAACTTTACGTTGAAATATGGCGACCGAATTCCTCTCACAGGCTTTCCGGGAGAGATTTATGCAGGGGGCTCACTTCGGCACTTTCAGCATTACGCGGGAGGGTCCCATCCAACACCAGCCGCTGATTGGTCGTGACGTCAACGGTACATAACTTTTGCTGGCCGGCATGATCAGCGTGCAAAATCCCATTGGGAAAATCCCCTCTAAATCCCCTCTAACTCTGAAACTAAAAAGGCTAGCAAGACGCAGAAAACAAGTGTTAGAAAGCTCTATACAAGACCATTCGAAGTTACTTCGGGTATTATTTGGCTCAGGTTAATATTGAAGTCACCAGGTCATCAAAGGTCACATTTTCCAAGTGAAGGACTTTGCTCTAGAAACCCCCAAATAAACACCATCGTGTTTGTAAAGGCGCTTCGAAACAACATATTAATGGTGACCTGGTCAAGGTCAACATTAATATGTTGTTTCGAAGCGCATTTACGGACAAACACGATGGTGTTAACAATACTGCTATGTCTAACCAATACAAAGTTATTTATGAAAAACTTTTTGGCAAAAATGCCCTGGTGACCTTTGGTGACCTCTGGGGCCTAAACTATTGACCTGAGCTTAAATTTGAGTAAACAATGGAGATTTGAATTTTCATGAGCTTTCAATTGTTTTTTTTTTCTTCTCTCGTTTGTCACTAGCTCTCATAGTTCCCGAGATATCTGGGGGTTTCTAGAGCAAAGTTCTTCACTTGGAAAATGTGACCTTTGATGACCTCTGGTGACCTCAATATTGACCTGAGCCAAATAATAAACGAAGTGACTTCGAATGGACTTGTAGAGGGCTTTCGAACAGTTTTCTGAGTCTTGCTAGCCTTTTTAGTTTTCTAGTTAGATGGGGGGGGGGGGGGATCCTAATGGGATTTTGCACGCTGATCATGCCGGCTAGCAAAAGCTATGTACGGTTTACGTTCACGACCAATCAGAGGCCTCGAGACCGTTTTTGGCCGGAATGGCCTACCTTGTTATATAGCCTTGGATTCATGCTTCTCCTATTATCGGACGTTGGCCGTAAAACAAAATGACAGCGTTTTACCACTTTTTGAGCCGTACGTTTGCCACGCAAAAAAAAAAACAGGCAGTAGCACCAACACAATTCATCAATCATGACGAACACAAAGACAGTCCTGCCACGCACGAAAGGTAAGGCGTTATGAGACTTGGGTACTGAGAAGCAGAGCAGATCAGGTCCCAAGTCTCCTAACAACCTCTGGCGGGAGCCACATGTCTCGGCTACTAGGGTAATTTGTCAGACTCACCCACGCGCGTCGGTTCCGATACAGTACTATATTTCCCGAAGGCTTTATTTTCCGAAGCTTATTTCTACCACCGGACTAGGATGACTGCAGGATAAAGGTCAATAAAGGTGACCAACTGAACTAGGATGGTCCGCGAGCTGGGTGAATTTCTCAGTCACCAGCTTCCCATGCATCACTATCAATCATGCTAGACATAAACTTTAACCCGGCATTGACTGCGGTCTCAGCCGAACACCATTGACTGGGTTGGGGTTGGGGCGTTAAACGCCTCCCTGGTTATTTTCCGAACCAATAATCTCAGGGAGACGCACAAGGCGGCACTCGAAAGCTCTCAATGAGACGAATCTAAGGCATACTACAAAATGTCAACAGTGAGGTCAAATGTCAGGTCAGGTTTACAGGCCATACTTTCCATCCAAAGCCTTCGATTACGACCATTTTCACACACAGTGCTGCCAAAGGTATGTTAAACATCCCGAATGAGCTAAAGTGAGATTGTTGGCAAAAGTCAAGGTCAAGGTTTTGCTATGTGCAAAATATCTACGAAATTATGCAACACATGGTTTATGGGTTATTTTCCACGTAGAATTTGATAGTGATAGTCATTTTACCACCTGACTTCATTTACGTGAAGTTAGTGTCAAGTTCAGGTCACTGAAGGTCAAAATTTGAAATTGATAAATCTAAATGAAAAAGGCATGGTTCTAGATCAGTTTTGTCTCAGAAATACAGTGCTGGCATTTATGTCTGTATCTGGTCAATACAAGCACAAAAAACGCAATTTCAAATATGACGTCATGAGTTACCCATACGTTATACGCCATAAGTCAGTAAAACATAATGTGGTATGGTAGTTGCCCATATGCGGTTCTCGGACATACATTCTATTTTTTATATCTTTGAAAATTGATGTTGTGGGCATTTCCCCCAACACAAATTTATACTTTTTTTTTGGGGGGTCAAAAACCAAAATTTCACAATTCCGAGATAGCCATGTTGTAGCCCTTGCCATTTGCTACCTTTTGACGTTTTTGAATTGCATTTCGCTCACAATATGGCGGTTGTACGGTCTGTTAAAGTTTAGCTGATTTTTGTGTAAAACTCGTGTGCAGTGACGTCACTAAATTCACTATAACTCGATTTTTTCCCGACGAAATTGCTTTATTTTTTCCACAGATGACGTAAACGTGATTTAGAAGGTACCCCAAAGTTGCACGTTGATAGCTCTATTGGTTTGTGAGCTATTACGAAAATTCATCGGGGGGGGGGGGGGGGGGGCTCCCAGTCAATGTCGGGTTAATAGGACATCCCAAAATTATCCTTTTTAACAATTAATTTGTGGTAATTCTGATTATTTGTCAGCAATACTAAGAGCGGTATAATGTTCGAGATAATTGGTTCTAACATCCTTGGACACACACACACACACACACACACTTGCAAGGGACGTTTTAACAGCAACAATTACAATTTACGAAGCAGATATCAAAACAAAATTATCAGACAGGACATACACAAGGTCACTAAATAACACGTATGCTAGTATCCTCCCTCTGCTAAGTTAGATGTGTGTGTGTGTGTGTGTGTGTGTGTGTGTGTGTGTGTGTGTGTGTGTGTGTGTGTGTGTGTGTGTGTGTGTGTGTGTGTGTGTGTGTGTTTGATTTAAGACAACTTAACTCTTGTTAAATTGGCCTGTTTTGTATTATTGTAATTGATGATTCGTTAGATGGCCGATCTCCACCTGCGCCTCGGACCAGGCCTTCGTCCGCCAGCCGCAACCGCTGATTGGTCCGCTGGAGCCACGATCACCACGACTCCGCCCCTTCCCCGCCTGTCTCAAGGTCACGGATAACAAGCGTCCCCAGCGCTTCAAGCCCGACGGCCTGACTTGCCGACTGACAGGTCGGCGGACGGTCTGAGTGACCCGGCGTGGATGGGTGACGGCGGATAGGGCGCTCACTTTATTTTATTTATTTATTTAACATCATCGCCGACGGGGTGAACCATTTATGGGCGAAGTCACACAGATAAAACCACTACTCCCTGGACAGCGGATAGGGCGCTCACTTTATCACTCCCTGGACAGCGGATAGGGCGTGGATGGGTGACGGCGGACGGTACAGCTGCAGACAAGTTAATGGCAGTGGCATGACAGGGGACAGCGGTCTGTTTCTTCAACGTTGTCGCTTGTCAGTGGCCGATCGCTGAACTTGTATTAATCAGTTGATATCAGCGCTGGTACAGATTGGATAGCACTGGCGTCGATCCGACTGACAATTCTCTTCTCACCAAATCGCCCAAATCAGACAATCGGTTCTAGCCACACTTGGCGCCGGGGAGGGATAGGAGAGGGGGAGAGCACCGGGAGGTGGCGCCGGGGAGGGATGGGAGAGGGGGAGAGCACCGGGAGGTGGCGCCGGGAAGGGATGGGAGAGGGGGAGAGCACCGGGAGGTGGTGCCGGGGAGGGATGGGAGAGGGGGAGAGCACCGGGAGGTGGCGCCGGGGAGGGATGGGAGAGGGGGAGAGCACCGGGGAGGGATGGGAGAGGGGGAGAGCACCGGGAGGTGGCGCCGGGGAGGGATGGGAGAGGGGGAGAGCACCGGGAGGTGGTGCCGGGGAGGGATGGGAGGGGGAGAGCACCGGGAGGTGGCGCCGGGAAGGGATGGGAGAGGGGGAGAGCACCGGGAGGTGGTGCCGGGGAGGGATGGGAGAGTGGGAGAGCACCGGGAGGTGGCGCCGGGAAGGGATGGGAGAGGGGGAGAGCACCGGGAGGTGGCGCCGGGGAGGGATGGGAGAGGGGGAGAGCACCGGGAGGTGGCGCTGGGGAGGGATGGGAGAGGGGGAGAACACCGGGAGGTGGCGCCGGGGAGGGATAGGAGAGGGGGAGAGCACCGAGAGGTGGTGCCTCAAGGAGAGAGTGAGGAGTGCCGCGGCGGCGCGCAGGCAACCAAAGCAAATATGAGGGTCCATCTACCCATCCACATCCAAAGGCGTTCTTCCGCTGGGCTAATGGATCGGGCGGGGAGGAGCTGGCAGCAGCAGACAGTCGCTGCAAAAAGTTCTCCACAAAACCGCAAACATGAGACGGATCGTCGCAGGCAGAATATTAAATGGATCCACACAGATCCGTCTGATCCAATCCAAATTAATTTATGTATTTTCACGCTCCTCCACTCCATGATCACTTAAAATGTGATGAATAAATCCAAATCGAACTTCGAAGTGATTTCAAATGGATGTTAACTAGAGTGAAATGGTGCACCGACGCATACCGGCCATTGAGCCGATACCAGCCGATACAAGCTTTAAATCGATTGATTTTTGAATATTACCTCTGAAAATAGACGTCACAGCATGCTGTCTATAGTCGCCTCTAAATGCAAGGGATCAGGTTGGATTAGGGATCCAATGGATTAATCCCATCCATTCCAGATTGTGGCCGGAGGTATTTGCGGTGTTCTTTTTCAGAGCAGCCTAATCAGCGTCAGTGACGTCCCGCCAGTGACACTACGGTAGTGACATCGCGACAATCACACTGCAACTGCGACAGTGACTCACCTTGGGCTTGGCGGCGAACTCTCCGTCCGACTCGGAGTCGGAGATGGGATTCTTCTTCGGCGCCCTCTTCACGGCCGGCTTCTTGGCGGCGGCCGGCTTCTTGGCAGCGGGCGCGGGCTTTTTCGCGGCGGCGGCGGCGGCGGGCTTTGGCTTGGCTGTAATGAGGGAGGCAAGAGGTCATACAGACGCCGGCTACATACGGCAGCCGAAATGAAGTCGACGCAACACAAAGTCACATACAAATCGAAGTGAAATGATGAAAAGCGACGGTGATCACGCAAATATCACAAGTGGGTCGAAACTTCAAGTTTTACGAGAAAGTATCGCAAATTCAGCTCGACCTTCTATATTTTGGACTAGCCTCTGAACTTTCACCACGTTAATGAGGATGCGGTTATCATCTAAAATAATTTCGCTTCATCGCCATCAACGCACAAGACGTTTGTACCTGTTTGCATTCTTGTTCCTCTAACCTGCAGCCGGTGTACCTTTACGCATGTTAACCCGCGCCGTGCCGGGAAGGGGGGGGGGGGGGGGGGGGCGTTTAGACGCCCCCTAAGGTTCCTTCAACAACAGATGGCATCATTGATAAATCACCAACAGGCACAAAACCCGGTTACAGGCGAAGTCAGGAGATTAAACTATCACTTTCACTTAAAATAACACGCATGCAAGACGACAGACAAGACGACAGACAAGACGACAAACAACACACACACACACACACACACACACACACACACACACACACACACACACACACACACACACACACACCCCCCCCCCCCCCCCCCCCCCCCCCCCACACACACACACACACACACACACACACACACACACACACACACACACAATTATATGAGAACAATCGGGAGCTCGGCAAGGCTTTACTGTGAGGAACTTTATGTCTATGGATGTGCCTCGGAAGACCTGTTGCCGGGGTTTGAAGTACTCTGAAGCATGTGAAGCATGTGTCAGGGCGGAGAAAAGTTGGTCCTGGGAGAAAAGCAAAACAAATATACAGTTGTATGAAGAAACGGCTCCTACAAGTCATACACAAAGTTGGTGTTTCGACTAGGAAGCTGGCAATAACATTTAGCATTTGGCAAGCCCCTCATCTAACAGAAAAACAAGTCAAAACGCAAGAAAAACGCCTCGGGAGTCTGGCGCGTCAGCTCATGTCAGCTGCCAACCAAAGATATCGGTATGGATGGAGTGTTATTTTACAAATAAAGGTGACAATATCCGCCAAAATCAAGCATTATATACATCAGGCAGTCTCGATACAGTACCAGAGAAAGTTCGTTTTAGTCACCAGAGCAAATTTCCAAAGAAGATCATGCTTTGGCTAGCTAAGTCCGCGCGTCGTATCGAAACCGTTTTTCTGTAAAAGCGGAGGTGCCCCGAGCGGACAGACCTAACGAAACGAGTGTGTAGCAAAGAGATTCATCCCCCTCATCGACTCCAAATATAAGAGGGAGGAAGTCCTCTTCTGGCCGGACTTGGCTTCATGCCACTATGCTCGGGAAACCCAGGAAGCTCCTCACGAAGGAGGGTATCCCATTCGTCCCCAAGGAGCAGAACTCCCTTGCTGCCCCCCCCCCCCCCCCAACTGCGTCCTATTGAGGACGTATGGGCTTCGTTGAAGGCAGACATACGCAGGGGGATGGGGGGCAACTTCCCGAGGAGCAACTCAAGGAGAATATCCATCAGAGCATCATGGCACTGAACTCGCAAAACATGATGAAGGGGGTGTCACAGCGCGTGCGGCACGCTGCACGGGGGGGGGGGGGCGTGTGTACTGAGTGGATACGTGGAGAGTGAGTGCTAATCTTCAGGATCTGCCGGTCTCATGATTGCCTGAACAATACATGATTATCTCCTCGTTTCGCGCTTAGGCTGGGGCAAGTTCACCATTTGCCGCCTCCCGAAAAAAACGTCCTTTAGCTGAACCAAGCTGACTGGAGGGGTGGGAGTATATCCCTGGAATAACGCTATGTCCCGTGTCCATACACATTTGTGTGACGTCATTGATCCACCCCTGATGAGTCAATTGTAAAAGTACGCCTCGTGTGATGGATTGTTTCACTTTGCATAACGCCATTGGCCATTGGTATGCCATTGGTTCCCCCTATGCAACGGCATCGGTACACTTCCCATAACGTCATCGACACACATTGCAAAACGTCATTGCTCCAGCTGTGCTATATCATTGACCCACCCGTGCAGCGCCATTGGCGTCGCATTACGTCACTGGCCCAATTGGCATGCCAGTCTGGCTGGATGTGACGCACCCTGACGGCGCTCGGTGGCGGTGGGGACTAGCCACACGGCTGAGAGCGAATCGCTGTCGCTAGGGACGTCATTGACCTGACAGTAGCGTCGCGGGCCGACTGTCCACTACATCCACCACAGCCGTATGGCTTAGGCTTACACTTCACACCTCCCCACTCCCCAACCTGGTCCTCCTCCCACACACACACCGTCCATCCATCGAGTCCGTCCATCACAGCTCTCACCTGGCCAGTCCTCCTCCCACACATCCGTCCATCACAGCTCACCACGCAGCGCCTGGTCAGCCCTCCTCCCACACACACGGAGTCCGTCCATCACAGCTCTCACCACGCAGCGCCTGGCCAGTCCTCCTCCCACACATCCGTCCATCACAGCTCTCACCACGCAGCGCCTGGCCAGTCCTCCTCCCACACATCCGTCCATCACAGCTCTCACCACGCAGCGCCTGGCCAGTCCTCCTCCCACACATCCGTCCATCACAGCTCTCACCACGCAGCGCCTGGCCAGTCCTCCTCCCACACACACGGAGTTCGTCCATCACAGCTCACCAAACAGCGCCTGGCCAGTCCTCCTCCCACACACACGGAGTTCATCCATCACAGCTCTCACCAAGCAGCGCCTGGCCAGTCCTCCTCCCACACACACGGAGTCCGTTCATCACAGCTCTCACCACGCAGCGCCTGGCCAGTCCTCCTCCCACACACACGGAGTCCGTCCATCACAGCTCTCACCACGCAGCGCCTGGCCAGTCCTCCTCCCACACACACGGAGTCCGTCCATCACAGCTCTCACCACGCAGCGCCTGGCCAGCCCTCCCACACACACGGAGTTCGTCCATCACAGCTCTCACCAAGCAGCGCCTGGCCAGCCCTCCCACACACACGGAGTTCGTCCATCACAGCTCTCACCAAGCAGCGCCTGGCCAGTCCTCCTCCCACACACACGGAGTTCGTCCATCACAGCTCACCAAACAGCGCCTGGCCAGTCCTCCTCCCACCACATGATTCACCGAACACACGCAGAGTACAGCCATCACAGGCTCACAGCCCCCCTCTCCCATACAGGGCGCGGCCAGCACCCCCCCCCCCCCCACCAACACACAGCGTGTGGCCTGCACCAATCACCCCCCCCTCCCCTCCCACCACCACCACACACGGCCATCCACGCGGCCCTGAGAGTGCAGACATCCATCGTCTCTCTCACCCCGAGCGGCGGACAGTGGACAGGGCGGCACTCGCGAACAGCCGGCACGCCGCCACCGTGCCGAACCTTTCACCACGACGTTGCGTCGACACGTCGCAGGCGTCGACCACGCCCGGACCGACAGAGAGGAAAACAGAAACGTCCGGGCACGGGT
This sequence comes from Chirona hameri, assembly GCA_036785665.1. NCBI lineage: Eukaryota > Metazoa > Arthropoda > Thecostraca > Balanomorpha > Balanidae > Chirona > Chirona hameri. Next base: position 38,571 of record JAXIVJ010004975.1, read on the forward strand.
CCCGTGAGACTTTCAGATTTGTTTTTTAATTATTACGGACATGCTACACATGAAAGGTGTCAACAATATCCTAACTCCGGAAAGCCGGAGGGACTTTCGCCTACAAATATTTTGGGTGCTGTTTTACCTGATTCCAATATGAAAGATTGAATAAACTGTTAACTTATTTTCCTGAAAACCACACTCGAGTCCACACAGTCCATCTCGAGGGCCCTCGTCTAATCAGAAATAAAACGTCTGGCCTTTGGTAATGAGCGTAATGAGCACTATAGCAAACCCCGCGTTCACAGCACACAACAACGATAACTCTTCGAAACTATCGCAATCCTTTTGTTTAATTATTATTTGTGTCCTAGACCGGCCCACTCCCCAGAATAGATGTCTACGTGACACGAATGAACGCTGGAACGAGCCAAACTGGCTCACTTGGAAGACAACAGGTGAAAATATAGGGCAGAAGGCAGGCGACATAAATCCTAATAGAACAGAAACCACTTACTGTGAACGGCAGACCGCTTGGAACCCTGATTTTCGGCGATTACTTGTGAAAGCATCAACTGGCATGCACAAATTTCTCGCAATGCACGTTTCAGACCTGCGCCAATTTGTATTCTTAAGGTTGTTTAATGTCCAACGAAAATTTGGGACACTTCCCATTCAATCGTAGTGTTAAAGATAATTATAGCTCAGATAGAGGCTAACGCCTGGTCGCTCTGTAGCCCTGCTCTCGACTCCACCCACCACTCGCAACTGACCGGTCACGGGTCGGACAGCGCCGGTTCAAGGTCAGCCAGGGCGGAGCTAAACTCTGACGTCAGAGCATAGCTCCACCTTTCACGATAGCCTCTACCCACAGACTGAATTCCCTGCGCCAGTTTTAACATTACGAGTGAATGGAAAGTGCACTCAATTTTCATTTGACATTAACCTTACCTTAACAACAACCTTCATAATACAAATTGGCGCAGGGTCAGAAACGTTCATTGCGAGCAATTCATGCATGTCAGTTAATGCTTTTAAAAGTAATCGCCGAAAACTAAGGTCACAAGCCGTCTGCCGTTCACAGTAGGGTATAACAAGTGTGCAAATTAACATTGGTTCACTTATACCGTTGCTGATGGTCACATAAAAAGCATAAAGTGTATGAATATATAGATCTATGGATGATCTATGAAAATATATAGATCCATGATCTATAGATCCATGATCTATAGATCCATGATCTATAGATCCATGCATGATCTATAGAATCTATGTTTGAAAAGCTGCATCTCAGTTTCAATGCCACTCTAAACGAAGACCACAATTACAATTTGGATGCTTCCAGATTTTGCTCGTGCCTTTCTATCAATACAGTTTCAGCGTTACACTGTAGCTTCGCGCCGCCATACCGTTAGGCCAGTCACATGCCAGCTGCAAAACCTATCGCGAGGACGAACAATGCGACCCCAAATTAGAACCGAGGCGGGCCGACATATATTAAGAAACTTTCCTACGGAACGACATATATTAAGAAACTTTCCTAAAAAACATTACGAGTGTTTCCAGCCTTTAGAACTGTCCGAGGTCATATCAAACTTGCAAGCTTTAATCATTCTTCGTTAAATTGCAGCATCGGCCACGAAAAATGAAATAACACAATATAAAGCAAAACTTATCTTAGGAGAGGAGATTACAAAATACGATTTTATTCCAAAATTTAAATGTGTAAAATATGGACGATGGATTGACACCTCATTACGAGCCTTCCGTGGTATATGGGACAAATCTCAATATAAGCGGCCCGGCCCGACCCGGCCCATGACGACGCTTTTGAGCTTATATCTCTGCAACCGTAAGTCCGATTGACAAGCGGACTTCTTTGCTGAGTAGCCCCATCAAATATATCCTGTTTGTAACCATTGCTGACTCACATGGGTGACTACCACTGCGCGTGCCGCGTGAGGGGTGTTGAAAAGTGTTTTCTCGCAAAAACTCTGCAACGGCTGGGCCGATTGTGTTCAAATTTGGTGTGTGGTTAGGGACTCTCAACCGCCAGTTTCCCACAAGTCAGGGGTGGGGTGCCTCTGGACGTGCGCACGTGCCCACCCCTATTATATATCTCAGGAACGGCTGAGCCGATTGTGTTCAAATTTGGTGTGTGGTTAGGGACCTCTCAGCCGCCAGTTTCCCACAAGTCAGGGGTGGGGTGCTTCTGCACGTGCGCACGTGCACACCCTTATTCTATATCTCAGGAACGGCTGCGCCGATTGTGTTCAAATATGGTGTGTGGTTAGACCTCTTAGCCGCTACTTTCCCACAAGTCAGGGGTGGGGTGCCTCTGCACGTGCGCACGTGCTCACCTTTTTTGTATCTCAGAAACTACCTGCCCGATCGCGTTGAAATTCACCATACATTTATTTCGCGCTCGCTCGTTCATCGCTAACTACGACGCCTTACTGGTATTTATAACAGCGGAAAACTAAACAAAGTTCGTGACAAGTTGAGGCGAAAAACATCACTGAAGACAAGGGCCTGACCTAATACGCCATCGCTAAAAGCCTCTCGGTAAAACAATAGTACAGTCAGTAGTAGTCAGCGCTTTTGTTTTCAACTTTGAAATGCCTGTAGACGTAGAGCAGCTCACAGTTCACAAACATATGCGCTTCAGTGGTAACTTACTGCGCCAAAGTTTATCTCAAAAACGTCAATCTTGCAGCACCAAGAACCCATAGCCTTATACAATGGACAAGTTTCACGTTGTGTTTTTTTTTGCTTAAAATTAACAAAAATAAATATAATACACTAAACTACAGTCATGTTGTCGAAAGATGCATAGTTGCAGTACACACAAATTAACAAACAAACTCAATGGATGTGTTTTAAAATTTGCACACAAAAATGTTGGTATGTTACAAGTGTCAGATTTAAGTTTTGAAATTCCCCAATGTCGGGTTCATGAGCAGCCTGTGCTAACGTATACCCCTGTTTTCCCCTTTGACACAAGCAGATAATGTTTGTATACTTGTATGGCCTTGAGGCAATGCACCTCAGTTTCCACCACTGTGCGAACACCAATGTAATGATTGAGCGCGTGCCTTTGGTCAAGTTAAACTTCCATATATAGCGAATATTTTTAAGATATAAAATTACTTCTCGGCCTCGTATGCAGACGCCTACGAGAAAGAACTTGGCTTGCCAGGCAATCAACAGGTAGGTAGGTGGCATTATGCGAGGGCCGAGGTAGGTGGCATTATGCGAGGCAATTGGGAGCTTTTATAGGGGTGTAGGGTCACTTTCGCATGGCCACGACAATAACGCCACTTCTGCGAGCCACAGCACACCACAGCTTTCATTTCTTGTTTGACATAGGAAGGCCGATGAATACCGCATTTGGCGCAGTTATTGTTGCGTTTTTACATTTCTGATCGAAACAACAGCAATATTTTCATGTGTGAGATGATAGCTGATGCCATTGTGAGAATAATAAGTTGAAGAAATATGATCATAATATGGCAGTAATATCTTTATTTTATACCAAATATACGAAATGAAAAGATCCGAGCCTTCGTGGCTAGCACATTATCAAGGATATCCTTGATAATGTGCTAGCCACGAAAACTCGGATCTTTTCATTTCGTATATTTGGTATACAATAAAGATATTACTGCCATATTATGATCATATTTCTTCAATAGTAATATCTCCCTTTTTCCGTCAATTTTTACCACATCAACTAATCACAAGCTGAATCTTCGAAAAAATACCCACTCGCCTATTAAAGGGAATAGTTCACCCTTAACATGGAGTTTTGGACTGAGATAGCATATTTGTAGAGCAGATCTAAAAATGGGTTGTGGTGAAATAATTATCTCCCTACGTTAAGTAATTTCGACACAGGACTAGTGGGCCCGGTTTCAATTCTGCTGTTCCGGGCCACGATCAGTTCCTTTCGCTCGCCGCCGCCGGAGGCAGGTCACTCTCTGGCACGTAGTCTCTGGTCACGACGCCTCGTTAACCCGCGCACTGCAGGGGGTTGATGTGAGGTCCCTCAGGTTTTTCAAAGATAGCGAAAAAACGGCGGCGCGCAGCGTCGCCAGGTTTTGATACACCTGTTAGGACATCAATTGCGCACACTTTGAGAAGAAAAAAATATGCTCGGGTCATCTCAGGTCAGGTCACCAGACCAGGTCAAGTGACCCCATCACCAGAAATGTTTGCAGTTGTGCCAAAGCCAGAGTTTTTCACCGATCAGGTTGAAACTTACAGGATGTCATGAGGGCATCAGTACTTACAATTCGTATAACTCGGAATTTTGATATCGGTGACCTAAGGTCAGGTCAATTTCGTAACCTCCCCATAATAAGTCAATGGGGAAATATACAAATGCTTCCTATTTCAAGGATATGCATGGTACTAGTCCAATTACTTCTGGATCATGTTATTATAGGATATTCTTGATGATCCAAGTGTAAGTTTTGTTCAGTGACCCCTATTGGGTCATTTGAGGTCATGCGAGGTCACCATCACTTTTTTTGTCAATAACTCTCGACATAATGAAGATAGAGAAGTAAAACAGACATCAATGTGTTTGTCTCGTCGAGACACGTCTTCCCATATGCAACATGCCCTACTTGGGTCACCACTTGACCTTGACCTTAGGTCAAATTGTTAAGTTGACTTAACAAGGTCACCATATATATATCATTCAAAGCACCTTGACAAGATAAACACAATGGCGTAAACAGTTTTCCGTTATCCTTATTAAGTAAAAAGTTAATATAAAAAACGATTTAGCAAAAAAACGGCATTTCTTTTTCTTTTTGACCTCTGGAGCCTCAAATATTGACCTGAGATCAAATCTGAGGACACCTTAGCGATTACAAATTTCACTGGCTGGCGTTTGCTTTTTTCCGTTTGTTTCTAACTATCATCGTTTCTGAGATATATGGGAATTTCTGGAGCGATGTCCTAAAACAGGAAAAAACTGGAAAATTTTACCTTTGATGACCTCTGGTGACCTCAATTTTGACCTGACTTAAAAAAACACTGAAATAATTTCGATAGAACATGTATGAAGCTATCAAATGCCTTTTCCACTTCTCGCCACGTTGCGAAGTTTTCGAGATCTCAGGGGGGGGGGGGGGGGGGGGGGCGGAAATCAACCCCCCTGCAGTTCGTGTTCAGCGCAAAGCCCCTGCAGTGCGCGGGTTAATACCCGCTCAGCCGCCCGGGCGGCGCGGCGGCCTCTTGTCAGAGACTGTACTTGGCGTCAGGCGGAGCGGGGGAGCCGTAACGTTTGCTGCTATCGTACGATTTCTCGTGAAATATAAAGAGAAACTTACTTCTTTCTCCACATATATCCATCAGTTGTCCAAACCAAAGTAATATTCGTAGTTTTGAGTTCAAGATGCACCGTATGGTTGAACTTGGAGACAACTTTCAAGGTGACCTATTCCCTTTAATGGCGTTCGTCGAACGACTGAATCATCATGTGTGACGTCACACGATTATGACCAATCAGAGGGCAACACGTATAAATAGAGTTATTGTTTTTTTTAAAGGTATTTATACAACTTTTTCATAAAAATGAATATCACCATAGTCTTTTTTAATGAAAAATAATATTAAAAAGTTTCCAAAAATATATGGTTACGCGACATGAAACTTGTCCATTGTGAATACATATTACTTCATAATCATAGTATACCACCGATAGCCATATTTTATTGTTTCATAAATCAATATACAAAAACAACTTTGTGATCCAGATTCTAAAAAACAGACAATTTTATTCGTTTAAAAATCACTGAAAGCAAACAACAAAGATTACTAATCTTTGAAAGAACCGGATTCGATGCCAACCCCGTTTTCGATTTCTGGGAGATCCAGAGCGAGACAGTCGGCTGTTCCTTTATCCCTCCACTCCCAGCTGTCATCGGCAGGCGCCGCCGACCGAGTCAGTCAGCCCCCCCCCCCTCCCCCCCCCGGCGGCAAATGACACCGGCAGCACCACCCATTTCTGACCTCTGCCGCCGCTGCTCGCCACACTGCCCAGTCGCGTTTTTCAGCCATCTCTCCTTATCTCCTTTGTAGCCCCGTCAGACGTCGTATACGGCGGAAATGGCGCCGGTCCGAGCGCCGCTGCACCATTACCGGTTACCAAGCATACCGGCTCATTCGGTGGGAGTGGCCATCCGGCGGGGCGTCTTTCTCCGGAGTCACAATGACCCCAGGCCGCCCGCGGCGGGGCACAGCGAACCATGCTACCGCGCCGACACTCACCACTATTACGGCTACGAAGGACGCTGGGTACGTAGCCGGCAAAACCACAAATGATGCTGCACAAAGCAAATCATTGCGTACATACGTGATGCACGCAGTTCCCGCTCTGGTGAAGCAGAGGGAGACACCGGGCCGCAAAGGCTGACCTGACCTAACCTAACTTGGTAACATCAGGAAGGACACCACTACCATCGCAATCTATAACGTGCCGCCCGTCTGGTCGGCTTGGCGATTATCGCACTCACCACAACTACCATTACTTTTGCAGTGACCTGCACCGTCATGTAGAGTCGAATATTGGCGAATATACTCTGCTGGCTTCGAGCGCAGTGCAACGACCACATATGTTCGTCAAACCACACACAGTCGACGAGTCATTTCCAACGTTCCAACAGTCGGCCGCTTGCCGTCGAAGCTGTTCCACACGCTGGCGCGGCCAATACCAGCGGACACAATTAATTCGTGTTACAGGGTCTCTGGTGTGACTATAATGCCTGGTTCGCGGCTGGCTGGCGCTGTTAATTCAGCAGGATAACGGTATAATCACGGCCGCCGGCCTGCTGTCGGCATATCAATTAACCCAGCCGGGCTAATATAATAATATACTATACACCGTCGCCGCGACCCGAGGCAGGGCGCCGGAGTCGAGCGCGCCAGACATGGGCGAGGTAGAAGATGAACTGTACTGTCGAGCTATTTAACTGTAAAACTGTTGAGATCCTGATCATGCTACGAGTATTACATTAAGTTTAAAGGGAAATAATGACCTGTTGATTTTGTTAGCAACAATTTCTTAGGCTACCGTTATGGTTTTAAAATTATTTTATTTAAGTCTAAGAATTAAATAAAATTATTCCCAAATTCAAAGTTGTAAGTTTGGAAAAAATACAAAACAAGTACCTTGTGTACTTCATGAAGGTCATTGACAAATTCGTCCTTCCCTACCAGTATTCGCAAAGCACTCGGCACTGCGCCACAATAGCAAAAGGCGAGAGAAATGCATATTGGATACAATATTATTAAGTCATAATTTTCTGAAGTGTCAACTACTATGAAATACAGTGATAAAATACCTTTAATAATGATTAACAAGAAAATTCAAACTTAAAAACAATAATTTGAATAAGTCTTTAATTAGCTTTCAACTCAAAATCAGATATATTTTGCAATGCTACACAAGAATGGCACCAGTGACGTCATTAACAAAGCCTGCTACGGGACTTGGGTATACTAATCAGGAACAACTCGCCACAATGGTTAAGTGCGCCGAGAAGCATGACAATGACTTTGTAAACAAATCGCCGACGCTAAATAGGTCGCCGTCAATGTGCATCGATGAGCTTCCGATTTAATTGCCAGTTTTGTGTTATTGTTTGTTAGTTTTTTTTTGGGAAAAATTATTATTTGTCATGATAATATAAAGCATAGTGCCACATACAGCCACATACAAATTATACAATACTCCTAATGTTGAAAACAAATGAATCGATTTTCAAAAATTGAGGGTCGCAACCACTAACTATGCCGCCGTTGATGTGCATCGATGAGCTTCCGATTTTATTGCCACTTTTTCCAATCGCTGTTAGTTTTAGAAGATCGCCGGGCATATAATCACAACAAGCAGCACGCACAATATATTTTCCACTCCATTGCGTAAAAAAAACAATACGGGAAAAGCCCGCAGTTTGATGAGGACCAAAAGTACTTGCAAGTACCGGTTCGTTAAAAGTGTGGAACGCTTATCAACTTTAACTTGAAATATCTTTCGGTAGGAAAGTTTTCATGCAAAATGTGATGAATTTACAATATATTTTGGTCTCGTCTGGCGATTTCAAGTGCTAACTCCATTTTTGTGGAAAAAGGTCATTATTTCGCTTTAAGCTCGTTATTATATTGAAGCTTACATCACGAATCTGACAATCGCAAGTTGTATTCCATTTCAGCATAATTATATTTATAAGATATCTGAATGCTTGTTAGACATCGCTTTCTGCACGACCGACTATTGATACAACTGTAGGGTCAACAACGCAACATTTCGTTGATTTGGCCGCGTTGGTATCACAATACGGCTTTGCCACTAGTCGCCGCAAAAACAACCATCAAATACATTGCTATATCACTGGTTTATCTCTTATCTCTCATCCATTATCAGAGGGAGTAGCCTGAGTTTTAATAATGATTTAGGTTATAATGGCTCACTACGGTTATCAATTTCACCAGATTTATCAGATCTAGACAATCACTCATTCTTTTACTGGAAAATGCATATCGCAATCGCATTCCGGGGAGGAAAATATAACGGATCAGCCGTTTCCATTAATTGCACACCTGCCTTGCCAATATCCAATACTCTCACCGAGGGGATTCCCAGGACCAGGGCTCTGTATCGCGAGCAGTGTGATCCACAATCAAACATTACTTCACTTAGTCTCGCTTCTCCCTGCCGCGCTGGCCGTGTCATCAGAACGAACGGACTCACCTGGCCCGGTGACACCTGCTGCCCGGCGAGCTGTGACTGACCTTTGGTGGTGGCACTGCTGTGGTACCGGACCGAATCGACGTCCGACTCGGACTCGTCCTGATTCGTCGACATCATAGTGTCAAACATGTCCGATGCAGAGTCTGAGGAAAAAATGGACCGAGACGGCCGCGTCAGACTCAGACAAACGGGGCGATGTCAGCCACAGCTAAACAGACAGACAGACAAACAGAATTGTAAAATACAACAACAAACTTACACGCACTGGACGATCAAATTTACAATTCCGTCTAGTCATCTTTTGAATACCATTCTTACAGTCTCCTGGAATTACCAATCACCTACAACTACTATCTAGGCGATATTCGACCGGCCCAGACTGCACTTGCTCCGCCATCCATTATAGCAGCGGACCGAAAACAACACTAGGCACCAGAGCAAACCGCAGAAGACCAAGTAATGCCTTGGTTTTCTGCTCCCGATTATTCGCTGCATTTGGAAATAATCGTGAACATCGCCGGTACTTGGCATGACTAAATCATGGATCTAAAAAAACAAGAAGCAACGGCGAAACGAACGTTTGAAAGGACCCAATCATGAGCATAATCACATCGTAGTCACAGGCCAATGGACGCCAATGGACGAACTACAGTGGACCTTTTACATGAAAGGATGCACCAGATGACTGAATACTGATACACATCATCGGCATGCCCAGAATTCGGCGCCATTGAATACGACCAAATGACTACAACACCTTGCCGTCACTGTCTGCAATACGTGAGGGGAAAGGTTAGCCGTGTGTGACAGTCCAGCATATTGACTGCATAGACAGAAGCCATACAACACCTTGCCGTCACTGTCTGCAATACGTGAGGAAAGGTTAGCCGTGTGTGACAGTCCAGCATATTGACTGCATAGGAAAGGTTAGCCGTGTGTGACAGTCCAGCATATTGACTGCATAGGAAAGGTTAGCCGTGTGTGACAGTCCAGCATATTGACTGCATAGACAGAACTACAACACCTTGCCGTCACTGTCTGCAATACGTGAGGGGAAAGGTTAGCCGTGTGTGACAGTCCAGCATATTGACCTTGCCGTCACTGTCTGCAATACGTGAGGGGAAAGGTTAGCCGTGTGTGACAGTCCAGCATATTGACCTTGCCGTCACTGTCTGCAATACGTGAGGGGAAAGGTTAGCCGTGTGTGACAGTCCAGCATATTGACTGCATAGACAGGAGCAGTTGGCAGCGCGATCACATGTTTTGCTCGAGGACATCCTTTGATATTGAGGCGGGCATAGGATATGAATTGAGACACCATGCTATAATTCCCCCTCACGCCTTTGTGAGCTCTACGCAAATATATGCACTTTTTGACGGCACTTGCCATCTAAATGTGAGAATAGAGACGTTCTTTCTTGAGTATACTAGGTACTGTTGCAGTAAAACATAGGAGTCATGCCATAGTGCGATAATTCGTATTATCATTACGCCGAAGCCTTACCAACTCGCCGTTACATGGAGAGTTATCGTGGTAAAAAAAAACGAAACTCGTAAGCACAAACGACAGGTCACGAGTATATTGTAAGCACAGAACAAGCCAAGTGCACATCGCCTAACTGTCGGCCATTTTCGACAGCAAATGTCTTCTAAAATTAACGATAAACATTCAATGTTATTTGGTTGTCCTATGATGTGCCATCCGTTATCATACCTAAATGAAATAGTTATGATAAATTTCATGAGAAGATAGGTGATATAAGATGAATATGATTAGTTTCTTTCGGAGTTTTTTTTCTTCTTCTCCAGCGTCATCGCGAATGCCAGAAGCCAAAGTGTCACGCGTTACGTAATATACCAGCAAGGCGCCGTAGTTGGCGATGAACGAGCGAGCGCGAAGGAAATGTATGTGGAATTTCAACTTGATCGGGCAAGTAGTTTCTGAGATACAAAAAAAGGTGCGCACGTGCGCACGTGCAGAGGCACCCACCTTTGACTCGTGGGAAAGTGGGGGCTGAGAGATCCCAACCACACACCAAATTTGAACACAATCGGTTCAGCCGTTCCTGAGATATAGAATACGGGTGTGCACGACGCACGAGCGCACGTGCAGAGGCACCCCACCCCTGGCTTGTGGAAAATTGGCGGCTGAGGGGTCCCTAACCACACACTAAATTTGCACACAATCGGCTCAGCCGTTCCTGAGATACAGAATATGGGTGTGCACGTGCGCACGTGCGCACGTGCAGAGGCACCCCACCCCTGGCTTGTGGAAAATTGGCGGCTGAGGGGTCCCTAACCACACACCAAATTTGCACACAATCGGCTCAGCCTTTGCAGAGTTTTTGCGAGAAAACACTTTTCAACATCCCTCAAGCGGCACGAGCCACGCGCAGTGGTAGTCACCCACATGAGTCGGCACTGGTCTCAAACAGGTTAGGGTGGATGGGGCTGCTCAGCAAAGAAGCCCGCTTGTCAATCGGACGTGTGGTTGCAGAGTGCGGCTTCAGTAGCTTCTGAAAAGCGTCGCCACGGGTCGGGTCTGGCCGCTCATAATCAGATTTGTCCCATATACCACGGAAGGACGAGCGAGCGCTTCGCGCTCACTCGTAATGGAAGACATCCATAACCAATGAACTGACATGGCAATGGATCTGAGACGTATCCCAGATATAAGGACATTTCTCCACAAAACCCAATACCGGATCTGTCCCGTTCAAGTCTTCTCGTCAATACATTGTTTTTCGTCAATACGGCAATACTTGTTTACGTCAATCCATTGAGTTTTAGTTCGGAGAAAATGACTTACACCGATACTGTTCACACGAAAAGTTCATCTGCGATTACAGAGAGACCTCTGTTCACATGAAAAGTTCATCTGCGATTACAGAGAGACCTCAAATCGGAAATAAAAACAACTTGTGACGATCCACCTACCAACCATGCTGATTCCGTAACTCACAAGCACGTTAGTTGTTGTTAATACCAACCACTCTGGTACTAACTCTGGGTAGGCTAAGCCGAAGCCTCTGACTAAAACCCAACATTCCAAGCGAATTGCCCCTTATGTAACGCTCACTTTCTTGACTGATGAGCCCATCACACATTGCCGTGTCTGGCTCTCCAAGTAATCCATCAGGTTGTCGTACTTGACAGTCGTAACTTGACATAACACTTGAGTGACCAGAAGGCGTCATCGCTCGTAATTGTTTTTATGCGGTATAAATGGATGTTCCTTTTCTAAGCCAGAGGAGATGAAGCACTGCAACAAAAACCATTCGGTAGAGCAACTATTTTTCTACTGACGAGCCAGCAATCGTTTTTGTCTGGCTCTTACCACTGTCCTAATGCAGCCTGTCAAAGCAAGTCATGAAAATCGAAGCTTAGTTGGCAAGAACACTGCCAAGAATAGCCAAGATATGTTGGGCCTTGAGCTGCCTACTGAACACATTTCGCCCAGAAACGCCAAGAACACTGTGCCAATAAGGTGCGCCACAGCTTCCTCAGCTGTGACGTCAGTGGTAGTCTTTGACCAATGCATTCTGAAAGGATGACATCCCCGGCTTCAACACATGATGCACGTTTTGATATTGCGACGATTGCGATGATTGCTGACTATTCCATGATTTCCAGCGTCCATATCTTTCAAATGCTTACAGATTGGTGAAGATACTCATTAGTATTCAGTACCTCTAAAATATAGAGGAAAAGCTGACCAACGAAGGAAATATACTGAGCTGTTGCTTTCCGCTGATCGGTTCAGGGTAACAGAACAACGGGTAGAACATTCCAGAAGGAATGTAACGCTCAAATTAATTAGACAAGATATAATGTTCTGGTAATTGTTTCGTCTATGATAAATTAAAGGTATTGTTTGCTATCAATAACTTGTATTTCCATAGATTGTATCTGTATTTATTTAATTCAATTCCAGCAAATATACGAAGTAGTAGTCGAAGTAGTGTATATTTCAGTACATGTAGTAGCATTTGGAAGCGGTCATAAGCAAATATAGTATATTCCAGTACCTGTAGTAGCATTTCGAAGCGGTCAGCGGTCGTTACGACATTTAATAACGCCCATGTAACCCCTTTGCGCCCGGAATATCGAAAAATGGTAAATAGAACCGTTGTAGCCAAGGCTTGTAGCGATCTGATCCAAAAGTCGGATTTAAATTATCTACCATAGGTTACGAGCCAGCTTCGTCTGAAAATAATCGATTTATCATGGGAACCCTATGGGGTAGTAGGTAGTAGGATTTAACGCACACACGCCCGAGTGCTGCCAACCGTTACTGGTGGGGGTTGGATCGGTTGGCTGACGCAATTGAGAAGCAACTACCGCCGGCTGTCGGCATACGAGAAAAGATGGATCCCATTTTCGAAAAAAAAACTAATTTTTGAACGAAACAAAACTCATTTGGACATAACAATGGCTACGCCCAACCAAGATGATGTCAATGACGTCATGCAATCGAAGAGACCTATTTAAAATTACCTTGGAAGGGACGTGTCCACCGCAGCGCGAAGCTTTAAGCCACGTGAGTTTGCTAGAATCGTTCGTTTGACTCCGCGGGGGCTGTCACTTGTCATCTCTGCAGACGCCATAGGCTTAATTGGCTAGGAATGTCATGCAAAGAAAGAACACGTATGACAATTTCCTAAAAGCGTGACATACGTAGTTTTTCTTAGGGGCGTGACATCATCGATTACCAAGATTTTGGCGCATCTACATTTGTTGGGCGGTTTGTAAACGGCCTTTTAACATTAGCGAAGGAGTAAGGAGCCCCTTCGCTGGCAAAATAGGAGCGAGTTAGGAGCATAATGCTATTTAGATAAGTTAGATAACTTGAATCGGTCTTTCTTTCAAAGCATGTTTTATGTAAATCGGCTAGGTAGAATTCTTGATATAGTCTTTTCAAAAATTGCGAGTTATTATGTAATCGCAGATGAACTTTTCATGTGAACAGTATCGGTGTAAGTCATTTTCTCCGAACCAAAACTCAATGGATTGACGTAAACAAGTATTGCCGTATTGACGAGAAACTATGTATTGACGAGAGATTTGTATAGGGGCAAGGGATTCTGCGTCCAGATGACGTCACCAGCCCTGAGTCAGATTCGGTCAAATCGCCGGATGACTTACCTTCTTATATGGCTTCGGTTTGACCTTGTTTTGTTTCGCCACTTTTCCAGCTAGTTAGTTGCCCTCATTTTTTTGTATACTTTTCCTAGATGTGACATGTGCATAACTTTACTACCTCAGTGCCTTTGCTGCATCTGCGAGTCACGCAACCTGGTGATACAGATTGGCTAACGAAGCCAGGCCCGCTGTTGGTTATAAGTCTCTTCTTGTTCTGCAGTGTCTGAACTCTGCAGGACAATAATGTCGATGTCGTGGTTGAGCTTACGTATTGCATCCTGCACGTGTATTCATGTTCAACAAAGTTGTCAGGTGATTAAAGCGACTGTCCCACCTTCCCAAAAGTTGTCTTATGCACGCCGCTTGAACACAATATGAAGTAATTGCTGCCGAACACGATTACGACATTTGTTTCTCGCAAACAGTGCTCAATTTCATAAAAGTTAAGTTTTAATATTTGGGTTGAAGACGTCATATTGAGCTCTAGAGAGCTACACAGAAATCCTTTACGCTGCCAAAGTATGGGCACAATTATTTCGAGACAATTCTTGCGCCTTGAATACAAAACAAACCAACTACCAAACCATTCAAACGTGGCAAATATCTCCAAGGTTCACCTTATAACAAGTCGACATCATTACCAGTTGGGTAAAGAGAGACGACCCTGTCAGTTTAGAGGCCCTTTTCAAATACACATGGGCCTTATTTTTTACAGATGTCAAAATCAAACTCGAATATCTTTTTGATTAGATCATTGCGGTTGTTTTAACTGCTACCATACTTAATTTCAATGCCAATCCATCAAAATGGCTATTTCAACTCAAATATAATGTTAAGGTGGGATAGTCTCTTTAACTTAATGCTGACTGAAATCCGCTAATTACATTGAATTTACCTCAATGTCCAGTATCCACTGTCCTGACTTCTGAGTTCTGAGTCAAATTAAAATGTGAAAAGGTGAATTGACGTGAAACAGGTGAATTGATGTGAATTGACAATCAAATGATCATCCAAATGAGAAAAAAAGTCTGTAAATTTCGCGATATTATGGGGTTGTGCTTCTTGGCCACTTCTAGTTTTCAACTTTTTAAGGATCTTTCTGGTCCTCACTTCTACGTAGAAGTAAAGTACTTTACTGGCTTGTTAACCAAAAATTGCTATTTTTGTAGCACCATCAGATAAACGGTAGAAACAGTTAGATCCACCCATGCTATCCATTGGATACACTTAACAGCTTATTTTCTACATAATTTTAACTGAAAATTAGCACAATTTGATTTGAGAAGAAAAAATGAGTGGCCGGCTGGCGGACGGCTGCTCACATTTGGCCACAGCTGTGGGCGACTGCGGCTGTGGTGCCACGGCTGTGGGGCCGGGGGGTAGGCCAAGGAAAAGTACAGCCGTGCAGAACTCTATCACGCACCACCTATCAAAGGTGGACCGGAAACTTACTGCACCATCACGAAATCTTACAAATCTATGAATTGAAAAACAGGTGATAGAAGAAAGACCGCCCCCTCACCAAACAAATATCTCGGACAAGAGGTACACACGAGCTTTCGAAAATATAAAATCCTGTTTTTACTATTTTACATAGCACGAATAAAACAACGTTCCGCAATTCTGTATCCAGTTTCGGTCAGTTTTTTCCCATCCGGCACACACACACACAGCGCCATCGCTGATCAATTGCAGGCTGAGCCGGCGATATTGCAGCGGCCAACGGGCGGACCGATTGCAGCCTAATCATACACGAAATTGGCACAGGACGGCCCCAGTCCCGGGTCGGCTCCGGCTACGGCCGGTCAGCCAGGTCCAGTGGAGGGCAACACAGAACGCAGTGACCTACATATCACAAAATACGACCAGTCAGCGGAATTATCAATATTAACCCGCGCCGTGCGGGGGGGGGGGGGGGAGGGGCGTTTAGACGCCCCCTAAGGTTTTGAGAGGATAGCGCGCCGCCGTTTTTGGCACAGCTGTTCGGGCATCAATTGCGCACATTATGTTACAAAAATACCTCGGGTCATCTCAGGTCAGGTCACCAGACCAGGTCACGTGACACCACCTCCAAAAATGTTTCCGGTCGCACCAAAGCCAGTTTTTGGCCGACCGATTTCGTACTTACAGGATTTCATAAGAGCAATAGTACCTACAATACGTATATCTCGGATTTATATATATATATATATATATATATATATATATATATATATATATATATATATATATATATATATCGGTGACCTAAGGTCTGGCCAATCTTGTGACCTCCCCATTATAAGTCAATGGGGAAATAATCAAATGCTTCCTATTCTGAGGATACGAATTATACCAGCCCAATTCCTTCTGGATCATGTTATCATAGGCCATTCTTGAAGTTCCAGGTTCAATTTTTGTTCAGTGACCTCTACAGGGTCAGATGAGGTCACCCGAGGTCACCAACACATTTTTGCCAATAACTCTAGACAAAATCAAGATAGAAAAGTGAAACTGGCACCAATGTGTTGTCTCGTGGAGGCACGTCTCCCAATGTACAACATGACCTCATTGGGTCACCACTTGACCTGAGGTTAAAATTTGAAGTTGACCTAGCCTGATCATGCACATGATACGAAGCGATTTGACGAGACAAACACGATGGCGTCAAAAGTATTGCCGTATCTTTGTTAGGTAAAAATATGAAAACTGTTTTGCTAAACAAATAGTATTTCTGATATTTGATGAGCTCTGGAGCCTAAACTATTCACCTGAGCTCAAATCTGAGGACACCATGTCGATTACATTTTTCAAGAGCTTTCCTTTTTTCTCGTTTGTTCCTAGCTATCCATAAATCCTGTGCTATCTGGGAATTTCTGGAGCGAAGTACTAAAACGTGAAAATCTGACCCTTGATGACCTCTGGTGATCTCAATATTAACCTGATAAAAAAATTGCCTGAAATAGTTTAAAAATGCATTCGGACGAGCTTTCGAACTGTGTCTTTGGTTTTTGCCTGCGTCTCTTAGAAGCCGAGTTAGAGGGGGCGTCGAAACGCCCCCCCCCCCCCCGCCCCGGCACTGCGAAGGTGGCGCCGAGCACCGGCACGACGCGGGTTAACGAACAATATAAAATAAATACTAAACTGGAAAATAATGACTAGGCTGCGAATGACTAAGAACAATACTTGACCTTATATTAATGACGGCAATTTCAAGGTGAGTTGTTTTCAGGACGAAAAAGAGTTTTCTACAGAATCACTTAAAAGTTGCATGAAAGAGAGCATGTCATCAAAGTCGACCGACAACAGCCTGAGGCTATTCTGAAGCCATCTCACCCGACAAACCAATCAGCAACCTAACAAACAACTCAGCGGCGGACCGGAGGCAGGGTGCTCGCTCGTTCATCAATCCTCTGTCCAAACAACCTGCCAGCCACCCGAGACACACCGTTCGTCAATCTTTTGCTCACACAATTCAAATTCCTTCGATAAATTCATGGCTATTTCCATTCACCGTAAACCACCTTCCGGCTCGTAAAGTCAAGTGACGTCACGCTGTTCCCAATATCAGCGGCGGCAGGGCCTGCAGGGCAGGGGTGGCGAGCATCCCCTCCTCCGGGATCGCCCAACCCTCCCGGGGGCACCGCCCAGACCACCACCGCCCGGCACCGCCCACAGGGTCCGCCCCAGTTCCGCCGTCGCCGCCGGATCCGGCCGAGATGCAGATGACATCCGATGGTCCCCGTTGGCCAGTTCTGGCGTCGGTACGACACTCAGTCAGCCAATGACTGATGGAGAGTCGCAGCCGTCCGGGACCGTCCGGGACCGTCCGGGACCGTCCGGGACCGTCCGGGACCGTCCGGGACCGTCCGGGACCGTCCGGGACCGGGGACCGTCCGGGACCGTCCGGGACCGTCCGGGACCGTCCGGGACCGTCCGGGACCGTCCGGGACCGCCCGGGACCGTCCGGGACCGTCCGGGACCGTCCGGGACCGTCCGGGACCGTCCGGGACCGTCCGGGACCGTCCGGGACCGCCCGGGACCGTCCGGGACCGTCCGGGACCGCCCGGGACCGTCCGGGACCGCCCGGGACCGTCCTGGCCAGACCGGGACCGCCCGGGACCGTCCTGGCCAGACCGGGACCGTCCGGGACCGTCCGGGACCGTCCGGGACCGTCCGGGACCGTCCGGGACCGTCCGGGACCATCCGGGACCGTCCGGGACCGTCCGGGACCGTCCGGGACCGTCCGGGACCGTCCGGGACCGCCCGGGACCGTCCGGGACCGCCCGGGACCGTCCTGGCCAGACCGGGACCGCCCGGGACCGTCCTGGCCAGACCGGGACCGTCCGGGACCGTCCGGGACCGTCCGGGACCGTCCGGGACCGTCCGGGACCGTCCGGGACCGTCCGGGACCGTCGGACCAGACTAGAGACGGCCGCCGGACCGGACGTGCTTCGAATCAATCACACACACTCGGAGGCCGTCCGCCCAAGTAGACGCCGGCGGATTCATCATATCATCATACCATATATTTCGGAACACATCCATAAAATGGGTTTTCAGTTTTCTACGTCAAATAACATAGAAGTAAAAACATATCGCCCACGCATTAAATGATGCACATCAACCCTCAAGATACACACAATGCAAGTTTAAAGCACATCATTGAGACACTTTTTTAAAATAGCCAAAGTGGGTGAAGCATTCAGCGGCAAATCATTCCACGCTCTGATGGTTCGGATGAAAAACGACCGCCTGGCGAACTCGGTGCGCGTGCGCGGCACCTCCAGCTGCCCGCCACTGGTAGCCCTGGTTGTGCGCGTGGATTGGTCGGTCGGCTCGTCAACACGGGTCCAACTAGAGGTGACATTCCGTTTGGTGAAGTTTGGTCAAATGGACCGAATATAGAATGGCCAAATATGGAATGGCTGTAAATGAGATGGAAAACTATCGAACGTAAATGATCCAATGATCACATTTATAAGTGGAAAACATCAAAAGGAAAGTACCGACGAGTGTACAAATACAGACGAGGTGAAATATCGAAATAAACACTGATCAGACGACAGAATGTTGATTGCAAAAATAACAACGTGAATAAATATCGAAAAAAGCAGAAATGGATAATATCGTTAATACTACACCGAGTACCGCCGTGTACAATTACGATGTGTGGGGCATAACGTTATCATTTAGCGGTGAGGCCCACGCCAAGGTCATCACCAAGCTGCGTGGAGGTCTAATGGTGGGTGCGGCGTCAGCGTTGATAAATGCCATCGCTGTCACTGCCAGCCTCATAACCGTAGCGGTGACTGATGGTTCAAAAGGAACAATCGCTAAAATGTCAGCACAATTGTGCGCTACACGGCGGCTGGCTACAGCACGTCGTTGCTGGCAGGCGTGACGATTCGTTTCATTGCAGTCATTTTGGAGACTTCTTTTTACTTTGATGGCCTATAACTCAAAAAGTTTTCGGCCGATTTGTATTTTGTGTTACTTTAGACGACGCGCCGTTCATTTTTAGGCAGGTACACCAGAAATGATGCACATCGACTGGTAAAATCAGGAGATATTCACAACAACAAAACGGGAGGGGTTGGCGGATCCCATCCATCCCATCCCCATCATCCCCCCCCCCCCCCCCCAGTGCGCGTGTTAAAGACATAGTGAAAAATACTTTCATTTTCAATGGAACTTGGAAAGAAACCAAACAAAACCTACTTACATAGGTTGAGCATAGGCTAGAATGCTTAAATTGGTCTGGTACAAAACAATTATCAGATTTGGTTCATTGGAGTTTTTGCCACTTTTTGCCACTAGGAGTTTTTGCCAGCCGGTTTTTGCCAGCCGGTTTTAACCGGTAAAAAAACGGTGGCAAAACCCACTTTTTGCTACCCACTGCCAACCCTGATTGTGAGGCTCTTAATAAGTTACACGACAAAAAGTGGTTGGTTCCCGAAACAGATATGATTAATTCGTCACTAAAAAGACGCTTTTTACCGAAAAGCTTTGTTCGCCCTGCAATAAACACCACTATTTCCGGGGCGGTGGTCGTCAGCGCTAGGAGGCATCACAACAAAGGTCAGCGTTCTGCTTACACCACGCCAAGGTACATCAATACACGTGCCGGTCCCTGCCGACAGTTGCTGACCAGTGCTGTTCAAACAAAACACTATCGATAAAGGCGGTATTGATAAAGGCGATAAAGGCCTTTAAGCATAAAGGCGATAATATCGATAAAGGCGATAAAGGCGGTGTTTAGCCATTATTCAAACAGCAGGTAACCGCGACATCCGGTCTGAACTGGTAGCTCAACTCACATGTCTGCCGTCTAACCCCATTTGAACAACACCACGGCAGAGCGATATCCAGCACACCAATACCCTACAATATGTTGGGCGTGCCAACACCACGGCAGAGCGATATCCAGCACACCAATACCCTACAATATGTTGGGCGTGCGTTGCGCCTGGCTGAGCTCAAATCAACACCATAACATTGCAAATAAATATGCACGAATGTAAACTATGTGTGCCACAAGTTCCGCTGGCAGCGCCGAGCAAGGTGTGCGTGGCCGTTCGTCGCTAACCTCTAGGGCACGACCGTCACCGTGCAGTGTGAATTACCCCCGTCCAGCCGGGCCAGCCAACCGGCTCTGACGGCGCAATAGGTCGGTCTCACCGAACCACGCAAATGGCACCGCCGAGAGTCGCGGTGCAGGTCGCCGGGGTCCATGTGGAGACCAGCCTGCGCTCATCGAATCAGCATCAACTTACCGGATGCATAATGGAGCCGGTGCGCCGCGGCAGAGAAATAATCAAATTATTCAGCGCTGCTGCATTCTACTCGACAGCTAACTCGTCGGCTCCGGCGTTTCCAACGTTAGAATGCTGCTGTCGGAGCACGCCACACGCACGCCATACGCCCCCGCCTGGTCACCCCATACGCCCCCGTCTGGGCACGCCATACGGCCCCGCCTGGGCACGCCATACGCCCCCGTCTGGGCACGCCATACGCCCCCGTCTGGGCACGCCATACGCCCCCGTCTGGGCACGCCATACGCCCCCGTCTGGGCACGCCCCGCCTGGGCAAGCCATACGCCCGCCTGGACACGTCATACGTCCGCCTGGGCACGCCATACGCCCGTCTGGGCACGTCATACGCCCCCGCCTGGGCCCGCCATACGTCCCCGCCTGGGCCCGCCATACGCCCCCGTCTGGGCAGCGCAGTACCCCAGACGTGGATAGCGAGCGGGGGAGAGGAAGTGCTTACCGTCGAGCTTCTTGGCGGCTGCTGCTGGCTTTTTCTTGTTCTGTTGCGGCGCGTCCTCGAACTCCGAGTCGGTGTCGCTGATCACCACGGCGGGTTTCGCCTTGTCCGCCCTGAAATCAACACAGGTACGCCGTTAGCTACGCGGCAGCGGCAACACACCAGAAAACAAACCCATACACCAGCAGTGGAGCAGCCAGCCCATACACCAGCAGTGGAGCAGCCAGCTTGATGTGGTGATCATCTCTTCTGAGTTTCTGGCCGCTGAAACTGCAGACTTTGACACCCAGCAGCTTGATAGCATCCGCCCACTTCCGTAGCATTCAGTACCCACTACCCACACACCAAACCAGCCGGGACACCAAACCAGCCGGGAAACCAAACCAGAGACCCCGACCATCCGCGCCCATTCAGATTAGCCTCCGTCTAATCAAGGCCAACAGGGCAAACATTTCGTCTCCGGCCAAATCGTTTACAAGAGCGTCGTAGCCTCGCCCCGAGTAATACGGGCTCCGCGGCGGGCGGCCGCCGGCACATACGGGCCCAACTCCCTCCCGTCGCCCCGCCCCCGGCTACAGCCCGCATATCGGGGCAGCGTTCGGCGATCAGGGCGTGACAGGACGGATCCACACTGACGGCGCAGCGGAGACCAACGCGCCGCAGTCGGCACATACAGCAGGGGACGTGTCACACATTGTGCTCATCCGGCAGCGACCGAGCGCTGAAAAACGGCTCGCGCTTTATTTATTATTTTACTTCCGGCGCATAGTATTGAAGGTATCGGGATTTTGACGAAAGCCGGACATTTTCCACATACTAATAAACCATGGGCGATCAGAAACTTTCGCTACTTCTATATTTTTATCGTAGTTGTGTGGTTCATCGTTCAAGAGCTACTGCGTTTGTTCGGAGGACTTTCTTCCACACTTTCGCGGGAGTTTTGTTTTGTTTCCATTTCTGATTTTTTCTCCCAGTGGCACCCCGCCAGCCCTACGATCGGGTAGTATAGGCAGCGGGGGATGCAGCTGTGAACGGCATACCGCGTGGGACCCTAATTTTCGGGGATAACTTCTGAATGCATCAACTGGCATGCACGAATTTCTCGCAATGGACGTTTCAAGTCCTGCACTAATTTGTATTCTAAAGGTTGGTTAGTGTCAAATGAAAATGTATGGCACTTTCCAGTCACTCGTAATGTTAAAGATAATGCAAGCTCGGATAGAGGCTAACGCCTGGTCGCTCTGTAGTCCCGCCCTCGACTCCACCCACCACTCGCAACTGACCGGTCACGGGTCAAACAGCGCCGGTTCAAGGTCAGACAGGGCGGAGCTAAGTTCTGACGTTAGAGCATAGCTCCACCCTTTCATGATAGCCTCTACCCACCGATTGTATTCCCTGCGCGAGTTTTAACATTATGAGAGGCAAGTGCCCTACATTTTCGTTTGACATTAACCGACCGTAATAAAACAAAAATGGCGCAGCGCCGCAGGGTCTGACATATCCATTGCGAGAAATTCGTTCATGCCAGTTGGTTCTTGCAAAAGTTATCGCCGAAAATTAAGGTCACAAGCAGTCTGCTGTTCGCAATAGGGTGCCTCCAGCAACACCATGGAGCTCAAAGCAAAGGTTATCGTGACGACGGGTCTATACCCACCACTGACCGGCACTGTTAGATGGAGAAGTAGTTGGAAACTATCCGTTACTGCAGCCTTTCATTTCATTTATTCATATGATCGCCAACAGAATTGCTTCCACTAGCAGGCGAAGTCATACATTTACAACACACACCTTGAACTCGCGCAACTTGCTATTATTATAATTACACATTTCACTGTGGGAGTACGGTACGATGACAAAGTGATATTCAGAACTTCCCTTAGCAGTTAGCACCTTCGCATTCTTTTACAATTGTCAATTGCTCAAGGTAAGGATTTCGTACGGTACAATTACCCCCGGTATGTATCTATGTACAGCTCATTGTAGCTCTTTGCCTAACAGCTTTAGATCATAAGCTTCCGAGTTGAGTGTATTTTTGCCGCTTCCAAGCTGAGCTGAAGTGCTGTCGGCGGGTCGTGTCTGAAGTGCTGTCGGCGGGTCGTGTCGTCTATTGACGCATAGCTCACGGTTCTGACAGCGGGGCACAATCAGTCACAGTCACGGGCACAGTCACAGTCACAGGCACGGGCACAGTCACAGTCACAGTCACGGGCACAGTCACGGGCACAGTCGCGGGCACAGTCACGGGCACAGTCACGGGCACAGTCACAGGCACAGTCACAGCCACATTCACAGACACGGGCACAGTCACAGTCAGACAGTCACAGTCAGACAGTCACAGTCAGACAGTCACAGTCAGACAGTCACAGTCAGACAGTCACAGTCAGACAGTCACAGTCAGACAGTCACAGTCAGACAGTCACAGTCAGACAGTCACAGTCAGTCAGTCAGTTACAGTCATTCAGTCAGTTACAGTCATTCAGTCAGTTACAGTCATTCAGTCACAGTCAGTCACAGTCAGTCACATTCAGTCACAGTCAGTCACAGTCAGTCACAGTCAGTCACAGTCAGTCACAGTCAGTCACAGTCAGTCACAGTCAGTCACAGTCAGTCACAGTCAGTCACAGTCAGTCACAGTCAGTCACAGTCAGTCACAGTCAGTCACATTCAGTCACAGTCAGTCACAGTCAGTCACAGTCAGTCACAGTCAGTCACAGTCAGTCACAATCAGTCACAGTCAGTCACAGTCAGTCACAGTCAGTCACAGTCAGTCACAGTCAGTCACAGTCAGTCACAGTCAGTCACAATCAGTCACAGTCAGCCACAGTCAGCCACAGTCAGTCAGTCACATTCAGTCACAGTCAGCCAGTCAGTCACAGCCAGTCACAGTCAGTCACAGTCGAGCCGGCAATTCGAGGTTCAACAGCGAATTGGCGCCAGTCGCGTTAGCCAACTAGATTGTCCTTCTTATGACACTGAATTGTTCATTTCTTGACATGTTCAAAGTCATAAATCTCCAGGTTATGCCTTATCAAATTCTATGCAGAAAGTTAGCGCAAGTGTGACATTGATGAAAAGAAGACATGCGTTTCAGGGCAAACTCGAAGATGCGTTTCAGGGCAAACTCGAAGTCTTTCAGCATTATGCAGGAACAAGTCATGGAAGATATCTGTCAAACGTCATTGGGAGCGAGATGAACATGGAACACATACACACTGATCACCATCAAGCTATACATCTTAGTAGTGAACACCGTTAGGAAGGCACACCATAAGTTCCCAAAGAAATCACACTTCCTTCTGTCGTTAACTCTGCACAGCATTATACAATTGTTAAACCACAAAGGCAAGACGTCTGCTGTGATCAGACCCCAGCAGAAGTTAACGGACTGCCAAGTTCTGCCGGCCCTGTCCGCGTCTGGGCGGGTCAGCAGAAGTTAACGGACTGCCAAGTTCTGTCGGCCCTGTCCGCGTCTGGGCGGGTCAGCAGAAGTTAACGGACTGCCAAGTTCTGCCGGCCCTGTCCGCGTCTGGGCGGGTCAGCAGAAGTTAACGGACTGCCAAGTTCTGTCGGCCCTGTCCGCGTCTGGGCGGGTCAGCAGAAGTTAACGGACTGCCAAGTTCTGCCGGCCCTGTCCGCGTCTGGGCGGGTCAGCAGAAGTTAACGGACTGCCAAGTTCTGTCGGCCCTGTCCGCGTCTGGGCGGGTCAGCAGAAGTTAACGGACTGCCAAGTTCTGCCGGCCCTGTCCGCGTCTGGGCGGGTCAGCAGAAGTTAACGGACTGCCAAGTTCTGCCGGCCCTGTCCGCGTCTGGGCGGGTCAGCAGAAGTTAACGGACTGCCAAGTTCTGCCGGCCCTGTCCGCGTCTGGGCGGGTCAGCAGAAGTTAACGGACTGCCAAGTTCTGCCGGCCCTGTCCGCGTCTGGGCGGGTCAGCAGAAGTTAACGGACTGCCAAGTTCTGCCGGCCCTGTCCGCGTCTGGGCGGGTCAGCAGAAGTTAACGGACTGCCAAGTTCTGCCGGCCCTGTCCGCGTCTGGGCGGGTTCACGTCGTCTCGCAATCAAGCGATGGTGGCGGTCACCGGACAATTAATAGCGGCATGTTAGGCCTCGTCAAACAAATTACCAAGTCATCAAACAGGGGCGAATCAACTTTGTCCCACAGCGGAGAGCCCTGCCCTGGCTTATCAGAAGCCGTAGCGCTGCAATTTAACAGGCAGTTTGGGATTTTGGCAACAGAAGGGGCGGAGTAATCTGAAAAGGGGCGGGGTAACAGAAGGGGCGGGGTAATCTGAAAGAATACCATGATGGGCAACGTTAAGGTGTTTGAAGTTTTCGCAGAAGTTTCGTCCAGCGTGAGATGCTACTCCACAAAGTCATTTTATCCACATCTGAACATATTCAAAGACGAAATACAAATGCCCCAGAAAAGGCACGGTTGTCACGCTCGGCTCATCAAACAAGTGGCTTTTCCCAGGGCTCCGTCACTCATTAACCGCCCACTCCGCTTGGACCGCCCACGCTGAGTCCCACGCCACATCGCAAATGACCGGGGCTTCTCGTTCCGACCAGCCTCATCCCAGCTGCCGAATGTTGTATGACCAAGCCGCCCAGTCGTCTACGCTGGTCAATGCGTAATTCAGTTAGCTCTCCGGGTCGGAGGAGCTGGCGCGCCGCATTCAACCCACATTCAGCTCAATGCCGGGCCGCCCGGTCATTTGCGGCTCGACTGCTGCCCGGGCGGCTCGACTGCTGAAAGTTGACATCTGTTCCGCTGGTCACGCGACCGTCCAAATAATCACTGCAGTACTTTGTCAAGTTTTAATCATCTATGACTTTCAACGCTACCAAGTAATCATCATCTGTACCATTTCTTTCAAATACTTTCTCAGCATTGGTACGACTGCATTAGCGACCATTCATGGTGGAACAAGTTGTATACTGAGCCAAGGTAAAGGTCAACGCACACTGCGCACTAGGCCAAAACTTTCCGCTGGTAACTCAGGATTAATGAGCCAATTTCTGTATCGCTGAATGACGCCTGAACGGCTGTGAGTTCATACATTTACTGGGAGGAGTTATGGAAGAAAATATATCTTACGGATTTCAATTTCCGAGTTTAAACTGGTGTACAGTTGATAGCAGTCATTCAACGAAGGCAAAGAGTAGGGCGATAAGTTAAGACTGCCGTTGCAACACATTCTTGTTTGAACAAGCGATATCGATTTCAATACGTTCCGCCTCAGAAAGAGTTTGTGGAGAAGTTTCTCAGTCTGGGCGATACGTTGTCCGAAGACTTGTCGAACGTTTTAAGTGCAAATAAGATGCTTTACTGATCCTTTACATTGAAGCATGATTGCCTTGCAAGAATGCATACGTTACTTTACTAAAAACGTGACGGTCACCCATCGGGACTGTGCCAAGTTCGGCTGTGACCGGTTGCCATACGAGTGGGACGTCTCCACTGAAAACAGTCAAACACAGTCAGTCAAACACAAGTGGAGCAAAGTGCTAAACTCCATCAAAGACCGTACAAATCTCCCCATCTACCCGATAATACCTCCCGGATCGTACACACTCCCCGTTTGACACCCCATTTCTCCATTACAATGAAATCTACGACACATCCACAAATACCCGCGCTTTGTCGAAAAGCCGCATTAGACGTTTGACAAGCGGCAGCGCCAACAAAATCGACGTTCACAAACATTCACTGTCGAGATTTCACGCCCCAAATCGCTCAGCGGGGCGGAGCGGGACGCGCCGGCCGTGCCAACGACTTCCCAGCGGCCCGGTCAAATGAACGTGCCGTCAACGAAAACGACCGACTGCTTCCTAATGGCGGCGATAAAGCCCGATCTGGAGCGGCGGCATCAGCGGCCCGGACAGAATCTGCCACTGACAAACTCGCACAGCGAGGACCGATTGACAGGCGCGGACATCGGGAGGCGGGGGGGGGGGGGGGGGGGGGAGGGGGGTGAAGCAGACAGACTGAGCCGCACCGAGGAGACGGCAGACATATGTCGCCGTGGAACAAAGCATGCATGCAGTTCGGTCTGGTGCTTACATAATGCTCTAGACACGCCATATGCTCTGGACGCTCGACGCTCGTGGTGCATTATACAATTTATATCAAGAGTACACAAACTAAGACTCGAGGAAAAACCTAGTTAACCTATTCATAAGGAGACAGTCGACTTATTCCTGCATCAGAAGTGCCTGAATTCCTAATTTCCCTCGCATTAGGAGTCATGACCGACTAATCCCCACCTCCCTGTCTCTTGGTGCTCCCGCCCTATTCCGCACCGCAGACCTGGACTTTCAGCTACCCTTGCCAAAGGCCTGGGACGATCCGATAGAGGTCAGCCTGCACAGGGGGGGGGGGGGGGGGCACCTGTGACGCCTGCCTGACCCAGCAGGGGTCAGCCCGCCGGGGTGGGATGGGAGGGGGGGGGGGGACCTATAACATCACTGGTCGGAAAGGGCGGGCGGAATCAATGCCTGGCTGGTGGCAGTTCCATTATTCACCGCACTATTCAGCGGTGGCCGTCCGCCGCCGTCCGCGGTCGCCGCCGGGGGACAGACGGCACGGCACGCACGAGCGTAATCACCGAACTGGCGGGCCGATATCGTGCGTACGTTACGCCGTTACAGCTGCTGTCCGCACCGCAACGCACCGCCAGCCAGCCGATACCGGACTGACGGCGGCAGCAGAACGGTAATGACACCGACGGTTGGCGGTTAGGCCTCTATCCTCCTGACTGACGGCGGCAGCAGAACGGTAATGACGCCGACGGTTGGCGGTTAGGCCTCTATCCTTCTGACTGACGGCGGCAGCAGAACGGGAATGACGCCGACGGTTGGCGGTTAGGCCTCTATCCTTCTGACTGACGGCGGCATCAGAACGGGAATGACACCGACGGTCGGCGGTTAGGCCTCTATCCTTCTGACTGACGGCGGCAGCAGAACGGTAATGACGCCGACGGTTGGCGGATAGGCCTCTATCCTCCTGACTGACGGCGGCAGCAGAACGGTAATGACGCCGACGGTTGGCGGTTAGGCCTCTATCCTTCTGAGTATTGTGACTGCGGCGTTAATTTACAGTTGGAGGAATGCAGCAGCTCGAATACCCTCGGTGTGATCGTCCACAGTCCGGTGTTAAGCTTGTCTGACGCATGCAATTGGAGATAATGGCTGATGCTCCATCGACATTGATGAGGAAAAATGAGCCTATTTCCCTTGTATTTTTGAGAGAAAATGAACACCACTAAGGCGCTCTACTTACATCAAACCCATATCTACTACTGATAAAAACGGTGTCAACTTCACCGACTTTGACATTACAATACTACAACACACTTTAGTTGCAGATCACATTCGAAAGACATTCGAAAGACGTGTCCACATTCGAAAGACGTGTCCAGGTATGTCGGGCACGTACAACTTTCGTCTCTAAATTCTGCCGGCCAACAGGAATTGCGCGATCGGGTGGGTGAGGTCAGGACCTGCGCAACAAGCTCTGCTTAGCGCCGGTCCTGACCTCGGAAATCCATCCATTCAAAACATTCAGACTAAATTGATAAAAAAAGACAAAACAGCCCAAGGCACCGCTCACGTCTCTGATCGTAATGATACACAGCCATAATTAATCGCCGGCTAGCGCCATCCGCGAATAGACTAACTTTACACAGACTCCAGAGACCTATCTGCGTTATTGCGTGCAATTCTGCGTGGCGAGTCTGGGGACCGATAACCTCGTGATCTTCTCGCCCGGAAAATAAGACTATCAAGAATTTTCGGACTCGCCCGGAAAATAAGACGATCAAGAATTTCCGGATGGGTAGCGGGCATCGCCGAAATGGGAGCCAGCGCGATTCTGATTGGACCGTGACCACTGACCATTCTCCGAACTAGTGAGGAGCTGGGCCGGGTCAGCCCAGCCCATATCACACAAGACACCCCCCAATCCCCCATGTCTCTTCGCGTCACTAGCGTCTCTTCCAACGGAGCTCCGATTTGCGCTCTCTCTCTCTCTCTCTCTCTCTCTCTCTCTCTCTCTCTCTCTCTCTCTCTCTCTCTCTCTCTCTCTCTCTCTCCCCGAGGCTGACGGATGGCACAGCACAGGTCAGCGGCCCGCCCGCCGCCGCCGCCGCCGCCGCCGCCGCCGCCGCCGCCGCCGCCGCCGCGCAGAGCTCAAAGCAATTACAATCCGTCTGCGACACCGGCCGGGAGTTGGCCAAACTTCGCGTCAGCACCGGCCCCGAGCGTCAACTCGCCATCACAGGGTCAAGGGACTCTCTACTCTCTCTCTCTGAGACTGACTCTCTGAGAGCAGCCAGTTCGACACGAGTCGGAGTCGAGCGGTAGTGGACGTTCGCTGGAGATATCAGAGGTACTAAGGGTCTGATTACTCGGAATGATGCGAAATTCAGGACGTATTAAGGTAATTATTAGATAAATGGGCTAATAATGAATCATGTATGTGAAGAAACTTGTACTCAACGTTTCATCATGATTTCCTCTGGTGGTTCTATGGACAATTAACTTGTTAAAGGGAATGTTTCACTTTTCTGAAAGTTGTCAAGTATACGCTGGTTGTAGTCGAAAATATGAAGTGCTGCTGAACACGATGGTGATATTTTATCTCGAAAAGTCACTTAACATTATACATTTTTTTTTTTAAATCTGGGATGATGACGTCATTTTTGAGCTATAGAGAGCTATAGAGAAAACTTTTCGCCGCCAAATATATGGCACAATCGTTTCAGACAATTCTGGCGACTTAAATACAAACATTGTGCAACTCGTCTTCTCCCGCACAGAACACACTGGGCTCTGTGCGATGCGAGGCATTGCGATAGCTCAACATTTATTAAAACAAACAATCAATCCATAACTGAGACTTCAAACAACGCCAAAAACTTCAACTTGGACCACAACCTATCGCGTTGGCCATTGTTTACACCCTACTCGCCAAGGTTCGAGAAATACAGGTTGTCTGACTTCCAGGACCAACAATCTTGAAGTGGCTGTCAGCCAATCGGCGGCGGGACTTGCATGACCCCTTTTGCAAATTCGAAATTCAATTGCTTAAAAACGGATAAGTTTTGGGGAAAATTAGCTGAATAATTTAGATATTTCAATAACGGCCAAAGATAATGGCTATCTCAGTTCAAAACCAATACAAAGGTGAAACATTCCCTTTAACCTTATTTCCTGCGCGGGGGGGGGGGGGCAGATTCTGCCCCCGGTGGTTTTTCACTTGCCGCTTCTAACCCGTTAGGCCTAGCGTCTTGCAGCAACTTTGTGACTTTCCCAACTTTGAATGGCGCGTGTTGTCAAAATTTTGAGAGAAAAAATCGGGCCAGCAGAGGCGGTGCCCGACTCCTGTTTTGGGGAGGGTGTTACGAATGCGGTTGTGCGGCGCATACTTCCTTCGTAGTTTGCAGTGCAATAAATGTGTCAGAAACATTTTCAATGCAATATGCATCATACAGACTGGGATTATACATGTTGTTGGCAGAAGCGCACTCAGGTACAAAAAATGGGAGGCGATACCATACCTCAAATTAGGTCCAACTTCAAATTAGTAAGATTTTTATCTTATTTAGCCCGAATGTTTTTGAATGGATGCATTTCCGAGGTTAGGCCCCGCGCTAAGCATAGCTTGTTGCCCAGGCCCTGACCTCACCACCCGATCAAGCAATTCCTGGCGTCCGGCAGAATTTAGAAGCGAAAGTTTCACGTGCCCGACATACCTGGACACGGTCCGCCCCGCCCTCTGACGTCACCTGACCTTGAGTGCGACTGCTGCCACCAGTCACAGGCCATCCCAGCCAGGGGCAAATAGCGAGCGCCGAAGCTACTCGAACCCGGGCTGCCACTACCGGGTGAGGTCAGAAGCCAGGCGCTCTCCCAACTGAGCTACAGGGGGCGGACCCCCCCCCCCATTTTTATTTTATTTATAAAAGCGTTACTCGCAAAGTGCCCCCCACGTTGTTTTTCTGGATCCGCCTATGCGCAATATATTAAATTTAACAAATTACAGCAAGTAATGCCCACATGTTGACGTTCATGTCGTCCCAAACAATCACAAACAGCACAAATTTGTTATCAGAAAATGCCCCCCCCATTTTACAACCCCTGAATAAGCCTATGATTTTTGATTTTGGTATCTATCTTTTGATATAATGAAGGTCAAACACGTTTGAAGGTCAACAACGTTTGGGGCATGGCAATTGGTCAAACCACATGGTCGCAATGACCTTAAAAAACAACACAAATGTTTTTTTTTGCACCCTGGCCCCCCATTTTTGAACTTTCCTTTCAAAGATCTAACAAGACATGCCATCTGAGAATAGCCAACAATGACAACAGGCTTCCGCTCCACGCGCGTTCAGAAAGAGTACACAGTTTTGGTCGTTTCGTTCAGCGAAAGCTTAGTAAGTACACCACATAGTTAAGCTAAAGTATAACTTAAGCTTAGTAAGTACACCAAATAGTAAGCCCCCCGCAGTTGCTATGGGACACACTAAGGTCCGGCTTCTTTCTGCTCTAGCGTATGTTTAACGGCGAATTAACCCGCGCGGCGCTGGGGGGGGGGGGGGGGTAAATTTTACCCCCTCCCGGATTTTCTCCATAACTTAAAAACTATAACAGATATCGAAATGAAACTTTCTGTACCTTATGGTACATCAATTCTACATCTTGTTACAATTTTTTGAAATTCGTGAAAATTTTGAAGATATAATGACGTTTTAGTGACGTCATGTCATTTTTGGTGAAAAAACGTTAAATGTTTGAAAAATCGTAGAAAATAGCGTGTTGATGCAAATCGCAAATAAAAGGCGTCAAAAGAAAGCAAATAACATTGTCTTTAACTTAGCTATCTCAGATGTTCAAAATTTTGGGTTTTTGACCCCCCAAAATGCAAAAAACTGATTTTTGGGGAAGAATTGCCACAAAAGTTTTTTGTTTGAAGATTTTCAAAAAACCGGAAGATATATTAGAGAACCGAGTATGAACGATGTTCAAACCAAATTGCAAAGCAATTTCTTTATTTTTGACTGACTTATGGCTCTCTAAGAATAAGTAACTCATGACGTCATTTTTTTTAATTTGCGTTTTTTGGCTTTTACTGACCAGATACAGACAAATAAATGACACCACTGTATTTCGAAGACAAAACTAGTCTAGAAACATGCAATGTTTATTTAGATTAATCAATTTCAAATTTTGACCTTATTGTGACCTGACCTTGACCTGAGGGCGATTATATGGTGTCAAGCTGTGAAAATGGCTGCTTCTATCGAATTATACGTGTAAAATTACCCATACAACATGTGTCGCATGGCTTTCGTAGACCTGTGACCTTTTGTGACCTGACCTTGACCTTTGCTTAATATTTAACTTTTACTTATGCGGGAGATGCATTATACATTTGGGAGCACTTTGTGAGATAATAGTTGCAATACAAGGCTTTGGATGGAAAGTATAGCCCAAAAACCCAAATACTTACATTTTGACACTTGACCTGACCTGTGACCTTATGTTAATATTTTCGGGCATGCGTTAGATTCTTCTCACTGAGAGCTTTCGATCACCGCCTTGCGCATCTCGCTGCGGTTATTGGTTCGGAAGATACGAGGGGGGGTAAAATTTACCCCCCAGCGCCGCACGTTCGGATGGAGACCCCAGCGCCGCGAGGGTTAAGAAACGACCATGTATGCATTCAAACCGCATTACTGAGAGCTTCAAATTGATATATTGACGCATTGGCTCACCTTATCCATTGGCTGCTTTTAAGCAAAAATCCGTGTTTACCACCACAAAGCGCTAAAAACAGATATTTGCTTAAAAACAGCCAATGGATAAGGTGAGCCGATGCGTCAATATATAAATTTAAAGCTCTCAGTAATGCGGTTTGAATGCATATATGGTCGTTCCTTTAATCGCCGTCAAACATACGCTAGAGGAGAGAATAAGCCGGACCTTAGTGTGTACCATAGCAACTGTGGGTCCGGGTACCTATTCAGCTGCACGGGTGGTGTGGGTGACAGCTACATCGTTCAGAGAATCAAACATCGGAGAACCCAAGTCCGGAGCGACTCCGCACTGAGCCGGCGGGCGGTGAGACACTCGACATTTAATACGTTGACAGGTCACTGTACCGGACCTGCCTCATCCAATAATACATGGAGAGCTGGCGGAACGTGACACACACTGGGACAGCCGGCTTATGTCGCGTCTGAGAAGACGCAGGTCAGGTAAGAGACCTGTCTTTCAAAATCGTAGAAAGATGAGAAACATGCTAACATGTTTTTCAGAGTTCGAAGATTTCCACCGGGCCGTCGCTCGGGAAATGGGAGGAGCTTGTTTGTGTGTGTGTGTGTGTGTGTGTGTGTGTGTGTGTGTGTGTGTGTGTGTGTGTGTGTGTGTGTGTGTGTGTGTGTGTGTGCGTGCGTGCGTGCGTGCGTGCGTGCGTGCGTGCGTGCGTGCGTCTGTCCAACGGAGCATATTGGCACGTGGATCCCACATGGCTGGACCGATTTCGACGTGGGTGGCACCGTTCGATGCGGCAAAACGGCGGACAGATGATGGTACCATTTTCGGGTCAATCGATGGCACGTGGCACGTGCCAAGTGCCAAAAAGTGGGCGCCAACATTTTTTCTTTCTTTTTCGCCTCCTCAGGTCACACGGTTGGTGACACAGACTTGTTACTCGCAGGTCACGTGCGCGATACAGCGGCCCAAAATCCATTAATGGCTGCCGATCTGAGGGGGGCAAAATAAACCCTCCAGGGGGTAAAACCAAATCGATTTTGACCCAAAGGCAATGCCCCGATCGCATTGCCGGCCTCTAGTATAGGAAATGTGCGTCAGTGCTGGTGTTCTCGACCATGATGGCGAGACAGGGCTGAGCTGATACAGGCAACTGGCACAATCAGTATTTAGCTTAACTCGCGCCGTGCCGGAGGGGGGGGGGGGAAGAGGCGTTTAGACGCCCCTAAGGTTTTTCGAGGATAGCGAAAAAACGGCGTCGCGCAGCGCCGCCGTTTTTGGCACAGCTGTTCGGCCATCAATTGCACACAT
This sequence comes from Chirona hameri, assembly GCA_036785665.1. Classification (NCBI taxonomy): domain Eukaryota; kingdom Metazoa; phylum Arthropoda; class Thecostraca; order Balanomorpha; family Balanidae; genus Chirona; species Chirona hameri. The sequence goes on from JAXIVJ010004975.1 coordinate 72,794, forward strand.
CATGTTAAAAAAAAATACCTCGGGTCATCTCATGTCAGGTCAGCAGAACAGGTCACGTGACACCACCTCCAAAAAATGTTTCCGGTCGCACCACAGCCACAGTTTTAGGCTGATCGATTTCGTACTTACAGGACTTCATAAGAGCAATAGTACCTACAATACGTATATCTCGGATTTTTTAAATAAAGTATCGGTGACCTAAGGTCGGGTCAATTTCGTAACCTTCCATTATAAGTCAATGGGGAAATAATCAAATGCTTCCTATTCTGAGGATACGAATTATATCCGCCCAATTCCTTCTGGCACATGTTATAATAGGCAATTCTCGAAGTTCCAGGTCCAATTTATGTTCGGTGACCCCTACAGGGTCAGATGAGGTCACCCGAGGTCACCAACACTTTTTTGCCAATAACTCTCGACAAAATTAAGATAGAAGTGAAACTGGCACCAATGTGTTTCTCTCGTTGAGGCACGTCTCCCAATATGCAACATGACCTACTTGGATCACCACTTGACCTTGACCTGAGGCCAAATTTTTTAGTTGACCTAACCTGGTCAACACTAATGAGTCGAAGCGCCTTGACGAGACAAATACGATGGCATCAATATTATTGCCTTGTCGTTATTAGGTAAACAGTTATTCGTGAAAAACTGTTTGGTAAAACATCGCCTTTTTTACATTTGATGACCTATGGAGCCTAAACTATTGGCCTGAGCTAAAATCTGAGGGCACCATGTCTATTGGAAGTTTCAAGAGCTTTCCATTGCTTGTTTCCGTTTGTTCCTAGCCATAAGTTCCTGTGATATCTGGGGGTTTCTGGAATGAAGTCCTACAACTGAAAAATGTGACCTTTCATGACCTCTGGTGACCTCAATATTGGCTTAAGGAAACACATATTTGAAGTAGTTTCTAATTTGCTTGTCGAGAGCTTTCGAACGCTTTTCCCGCGTCTTTCCCTTTTAGTTTTCCAGTTAGAGGGGGGGGGGGGGGTCTAAACACACACACCCCCCCCCGGCACGGCGAAGGTGGCGCCGAGCACCGGCACGGCGCGGGATAATCTGCCCAGCCGTTGCGAAGTTTTTGCGAGAAAACACTTGTCAACACCCCTCACGCGGCACGCGCCACGCGCCATGGTAGTCACCCACATGAGTCGGAACTGGTCTCAAACAGGGTATATTGGATGGGGCTGCTCAGCAAAGAAGCCCGCTTGTCAATCGGACGTGTGATTGCAGAGATGAGCTTTTCAAAAGCGTCGCCACGGGCTGGGCCGCTCATATTCAGATTTTTCCCATACATCACGGAAGGACGAGCGAGAGTTCGAGCGCTTCGCGCTCGCTCGTAATAACACCGGACCAAAGTTGCATCCCTGTCGGCAATCCGCTATCGGAGACCACTTACAATCGAGACGGGCGAGGAAAAGCAATCAGCGGGTATATCAACTCGGCTGGCGCGTATCACTGGTCTCAAGCAGCGCTCGTCTCAGCTCAGATAATATCTCCTTCCAACGGTTGATCAGACAAGGATGATGTGCGAATCGTCACTACCTCTGCCTCCTGCCGGTCCCCCGGACACCGGCCGGCCTGTACTGTCACCCTCATCGCAGACCAACAGCCACACCGACGTGGCGTCGTGACATCGAAGTCCATGGACGGTGCACCGCCGAGTGGTCCACTGCTCCCGGCTGTGCCACTGAGCATACCGCCGAGTGGTCCACTGCTCCCGGCTGTGCCACTGATCATACCGCCGAGTGGTCCACTGCTCCCGGCTGTGCCACTGAGCATACCGCCGAGTGGTCGACTGCTCCGGGCCGCACCACTGAGCATACCGCCGAGTGGTCCACTGCTCCCGGCTGTGCCACTGATCATACCGCCGAGTGGGTCCACTGCTCCGGGCCGCACCACTGATCATACCGCCGAGTGGTCCACTGCTCCCGGCTGTGCCACTGAGCATACCGCCGAGTGGTCCACTACTCCGGGCCGCACCACTGAGCATACCGCCGAGTGGTCCACTACTCCGGGCCGCACCACTGCTCATACCGCCGAGTGGTCCACTGCTCCCGGCTGTGCCACTGATCATACCGCCGAGTGGTCCCACTGCTCCCGGCTGTGCCACTGATCATACCGCCGAGTGGTCCACTGCTCCCGGCTGTGCCACTGCTCATACCGCCGAGTGGTCCACTGCTCCGGGCCGCACCACTGATCATACCGCCGAGTGGTCCACTGCTCCCGGCTGTGCCACTGCTCATACCGCCGAGTGGTCCACTACTCCGGGCCGCACCACTGAGCATACCGCCGAGTGGTCCACTGCTCCGGGCCGCACCACTGCTCATGACCGCCGAGTGGTCCACTGCTCCCGGCTGTGCCACTGATCATACCGCCGAGTGGTCCACTGCTCCCGGCTGTGCCACTGAGCATACCGCCGAGTGGTCCACTACTCCGGGCCGCACCACTGAGCATACCGCCGAGTGGTCCACTGCTCCCGGCTGTGCCACTGAGCTGACCCTCACGTAGCGTACGTGGCAACAGTGTGTCGGCCCCACATTGTAAACATGGCGATGTGACACCGGGCCAACAACAGGTGACGTCACACAGTAAGGAGCAAGAACGGAGCAAAAGCAGGACAATGACACCGTGGGCTAGGTGGTACCTGCTTGCTGCATCGACCGGGGCATCCTAACAACGCAGAATATACAAACCTACGAATCGACTCCACCCAGAGACGTAGCTCTCGGCCTGAGAAGTTTGGGTGATAAGCTGAGGAAATGTCTCGACTATTACACAAATACAGCAACACGTTAGTGCCCCTCCGGATTCGGCTCCTCGTATTTTGAGCCCAGCTGAATGGAACACGCCAAAGTTGAAGCCGCTGAAGTCATTACGCTGAATTGCACAGACTGATGCGCAGAAGAGTTGCCTACCGTGAAGTTAAAATCATCCAGCCTGCCTTTATTCGGACTGAGATACTCTTCAGAACTTTTTGGTAGTCTAGCCGCCACACATTCAGGTTCACATGACGCTAAAACCATTCTGATCTGACCTCCAACTCAGTAAAATAAAGTAAAAAACTAATCACGTACCTATGTGCTTCTGTGAGTTGACGTGTGCTTTCAATTTGGACCGCAGGGCGGAATATGCTACACAAAAATCACAGGTTCAACCACCATCACAAAGTGTGCGCAAGGCTATCACTCAAGAAATAGCGTGATCTCTCCATTAGAAGCAAATTATACCCAAAGGGCCGAGATAACGAATTAAAATTTGTGTATACAAGTTAACTCTCATGGCGCTGCTCTCTACGGGCAAAGCAACAATGGCATAGTGCAAATGTCCCAAGGTCATCACAGATCTACCAACAACACCGTCACGTCGTCTAGCGAAGTGACACCACACCTTTAAGCAGGTGACCATATTCGTGTTGGTTACTCATTGACAATGGCCACGACACCCATAACCAGAGAGCGCCCCATCAGTAAACACAGCATGGCCACGACACCCCCATAACAAGAGAGCGCCCCGTCAGTAAACACAGCATGGCCACGACACCCATAACAAGAGAGCGCCCCGTCAGTAAACACAGCATGGCCACGACACCCATAACAAGAGAGCGCCCCGTCAGTAAACACAGCATGGCCACGACACCCATAACCAGAGAGCGCCCCGTCAGTAAACACAGCATGGCCACGACACCCATAACCAGAGAGCGCCCCATCAGTAAACACAGCATGGCCACGACACCATAACAAGAGAGCGCCCCGTCAGTAAACACAGCATGGCCACGACACCCATAACAAGAGAGCGCCCCATCAGTAAACACAGCATGGCCACGACACCATAACAAGAGAGCGCCCCGTCAGTAACACAGCATGGCCACGACACCCATAACCAGAGCGCCCCATCAGTAACACAGCATGGCCACGACACCCATAACAAGAGAGCGCCCCGTCAGTAAACACAGCATGGCCACGACACCCATAACAAGAGAGCGCCCCGTCTAAACACAGCATGGCCACGACACCCATAACAAGAGAGCGCCCCGTCAGTAAACACATCATGGCCACGACACCCATAACAAGAGAGCGCCCCGTCAGTAAACACAGCATGGCCACGACACCCATAACAAGAGAGCGCCCATCAGTAAACACAGCATGGCCACGACACCCATAACAAGAGAGCGCCCCGTCAGTAAACACAGCATGGCCACGACACCCATAACAAGAGAGCGCCCCGTCAGTAAACACAGCATAGCCACGACACCCATAACAAGAGAGCGCCCCGTCAGTAAACACAGCATGGCCACGACACCCATAACAAGAGAGCGCCCCGTCAGTAAACACAGCATGGCCACGACACCCATAACAAGAGAGCGCCCCATCAGTAAACACAGCATGATCACGACACCCATAACAAGAGAGCGCCCCGTCAGTAAACACAGCATGGCCACGACACCCATAACAAGAGAGCGCCCCGTCAGTAAACACAGCATGGCCACGACACCCATAACAAGAGAGCGCCCCGTCAGTAAACACAGCATGGCCACGACACCCATAACAAGAGAGCGCCCCATCAGTAAACACAGCATGGCATGATCAATTGAAACGCTGCTGAAGACACAAACACAACTCGCTAGGGCATCGCAATCAACTGGTAGGCTGCAACAAGTACCTTAATCGCTGCAACAGGTTTAGTTTGACATCACAAAGTACTGCTTGCACATTTTAGTCGCCGGGCAAAGATTGCTACATGTACCCGTACTGGCAGCGATCACGGAGACGGTCTATGGGCACACACTATCCAATCATTCACCGAGACCAACGAACACATCACCCAACCTACTCTCCAGCAGCCTCTGCTCTTCAATCTCATTAATCCACACAGAATCGCAGCTCAGGCAGAAACGCATGTCGTCTAATCACGCATTCCGCGAAGACGCACGGACACGCATGAGCGGCCGACACCAGCTGGCGACGCCAAATGGCAGTCCAACAGACGTCACCAAATGAAGCCAGCTATTTGTGGAGCGTTAAAAGCTCCTGTCGCCGCGCAGTTATCTGTGGAGCGATACAAGCTTATGACTTCGCACCACTGCACACAC